>PVKN010000540.1:0-72877 GCA_004027915.1 Capromys pilorides
TCCCCCGCCTTCCTTCCCTCCCTCTCTGCCTCACTCTCCCCACCAGGCCCCAGTCCTGACATAAACATCCATCTTGCCAAGGCACCTGTGCTAGCCTCCCAGGGCAGCCATAACAAAGGGTCACAAACTTGGGGGCTGGTGATAGAGCTCTGTGGCAGAGTGCTTGCCCAGCTTGCAGGACACCCTGGGCTCCATTTCCAGTATAAAAGAAAAAGAAAAGATATATATCACACTTTGGTGGCCCCAAGTGACTCAAAGCACTAAGTAAAAAAGTATTATCTCAGTGGGGATTAACTGGGGAGACTGGGACTCTGAATCCAGGGTTGGCCGGGCCCCATCTCTAAGGGAGGATCCCTCCTCTTCCTTCCAGCTCCTGAGGTGTCGGGCACCCTGTGGAGTTCCCTGGTTGGTACCTGTCCTGCTTTCTCTCTGCCTCTGCCCCCACGGCCTTTTCCTTGCGTGGCCCAGGTCTCTGGGCCCAAACCTATCTCTTCTCATAAGGACACCAGATTGGATTTGGCCTGTGATCCAGGGGGACTGCGTCACAGATTGAGATTCAGTTGACACGGACTGGGAGGGATCCTGTGGAGCTCTGCTTCATACTGAAGCACCGTGGTCCTAAGGCCCTGGATTCAAACTTCAGCTCTGCCACTTCCAAGGAGGGGTCTTAACACTTTAGGCCCTCCTTTCTTCATTGGGGAAATGGAAATGTAATGCATATCTAAGTTGAGTGTGGCAGCATACGCCTGTGACTCCAGCACTCAGGAGGCTGAGGCAGGAGGATCGCTGTGAGTTCAAGGGGAGCTTGGACTTCATAGCTAGACCCTGTCTTAGAGAAAGAAAGCATATCCAGCAGTTGTAGGCTTTTGAGGCCAAGCTTATAGAGCACACAGTAGGTGTCACAAACCACAGGTCACTATGTGTATTCCTTCAGAGAACTGCCCCGATCCCCTGAACACAGGGAGGATTCAGCCCTAGCCGTGCCCAAACTGTGGTGCAGGCAGTACAAAGCCCTGCCTCTGATGAGGCCCAAGAGCACCTCATGTGTCCCTCAAATGATAAATCTGTCAGGGTCCACAGTGCAGCCCAGCCTTGGCGGGCATCAGGGTGAGGCCTGTCCCTGGCCCCTGCAGTCTCCTCCCTGCAAATGCACAAGTCACCTCTTCCTTCATTAAAAGCATCTGGGATGTTGCGGCTGTCAGGCAGGCCGTGGGTTTCCAATCTGATCTAAACACTTCTGTGCCTAAGGCCTGACCTGCCGATTTTCCACAGGAGACGCTGGGGTTATCATCCTGACAGTGCCCCTTGGCTACTGTGGAAATCTGCGTGGGTTTTCTTGTTTGTGTTTTGGTGCAGGCTGTCTCAAATTTGTCACTTAAAGCAAATAGTACTCATTCGCCTGATGTTGGATTTAAAGGCTGTGAAGTCAGCAGTTCCACTCCCTGACTTCTCACCTCAGAGATTTATGCCTTTGAACAATCATTTCATCTCGGGGTTTCCTCATCTGTAGAAAGGGGATTATAAAAATCTCTCTTATCGGCTGGCTATGAGGATGAGAGGAGATATGTCCTGCAGCTATCAATCAGCTTTTCTTCCTAAACAACCTGTGGAATGCTGATAAAGTCACTCTTCAAACAGAGATTTTAAAGATTTGTAGCAGTTCCAGATTTCTGTGGTAAAAGCAAAGCCACTGTAGCTGATGTCACAGAGTGAGGAGTCGGGAAGAGATGGAGACCAGCGGCTCTCTGGGCTGAGGGACTCCGGCTTCACATGCTCCTGAAGCTGATGGACACCAGCACTGGCTGATTTCCTCAGGAAAGAGGTATAAAGAAATGAGCCGGTTGTGGTAGGCCGGGCCTGGAATCCCGCACTTGGGAGGCTGAGGCAGAAAGGTGGTCAGGAGTTTGAGGCCGGCCTGGGCTATGTACATTAGTGAGACCTCGTCTCAAAAAAACAAAAGTGAAACTGAAGAAATGGGCCCAGAGGACATGGGGCAGCTTGTAGAGTTCTCAGCTGGCCAATTCCACTTGGAATTTGTCTAGTCAGGAATAACTGCCCCCCATCACCCAGTGAAGATCCCGCTGCTTCTCATAGGCACAGACACAGCCATCTGCTCCACGTCACCCACAGTTCTGGACACCGGCCAACACTACTAAGATTGCAGCTTCTGACACCTGGAAAATCACCGTGGACTTCCAGCCACTGCTCCCCGCTCCAGCATGGAGAAAACACGACTCCCATTTCCTGCGGCCATTAGCTGCCCGCGTCATCCGCAAAGGGGCATCTGATTGGCTGAGCCGAGTCACGTGTCTGTGTTCTGGCTGCAAGGGAAGCTGGGAAAGTGAGTGCGTTGGTTTCCTGTGGTAGCTGGAACAAATGACCGTTGAGCCGGTGGTTTCCAGCGTGAGAAGTGCACTCTCTCCCCGCTCTGGAGGCTGACTGTCCAGACGCGAGGTGCCTGTGGGGCTGCCTTCTCAAAGTCCCCTGAGAATAATCTTCCTCTTTTGTAGTTGGTAGAACCCTTGCAGCTGAAGCACCCCGGTGTCTGCCTCCATCTTCACATGGCTTCTTTTCTTCTGCACCTCTAGTTTTCACAGAGCCTCCCGCAGACTAAACAAACGCTCTGGCGCTGTGCTACACTCCAGCCCCTCTGTGTGTCTCATAAGGACACCTGTCACTGGGCTTGTGGCCTCCCCCACCCCGCGATAGTGCAGGATGATTGATTTCCAGATCCTCAATTGCAATGCCTCTGTAAACACCATTTTCTAAATAAAGTCTGTCTCAGCGTTGCGGTATTGGGGTGGCACATTTTGGGGGGCACCACTCACCCAACTACCACATCTGCATTTTCGTCTTTGCTTGGGGGCAGTAAACTCTCCTTCATGAGGAAGATTCCTCAATTACAGGGATGAGGTTCAGAGGTGAGGGGGCACCCAAGGGAACATTCAGTGTCTTCCAAAACTGGGGTGGTAAATGTTTTCTGTCAAGGGCTTGGGGGTCAATACTTGTAGCTTGGAAGGTACCCGCAAGCAGCAGCTGTAGGTGATACACAAATGGATGGACATGGCTGTGTTCCAATAAAACTTTATTTATACAAATCTGGCTGTCCAGATTTGGTCCCTGGGTTATAACTTGCTGACCTTTGCCATTATAGGCAAGGGCTTTCTTGGTAGGTCATATTATCATGGTCGTTATGGTTTATATCTGAATGTCCCCCAATACCTTTGACACTTGGAAGTGGGGCCTGTGGAGGATGACTGCATTATGGGGGTGCTAGCGCTGGCTCAGTGCTGGAAGAGGGGCCTGGATAGAAGGGACCAGGGCATGACCTGGAAGGGCTTACCTCTCCCCAGTTTCCTCCCTTAGTGCTCTGCTTCCTGGTGGCCATGATGTGAGCTGCTGTCTTCTGCCAACCCTTTCCTCCACACCTTCTCATCAGAGCCAGCCAAAAGCATTTAGAAATAGCATTTATGAACTCATTATGGATGCCTGGCCTCGCTCTTCCAGGCCTCAACTGGCTGCCGGCACACTGAGAATTCCACGTCCAACATGAGCACTTGCGGAAGCTGAAATCACGGCCCACAGCGGGTGTGATGGGGCACCGCAAGCCCAGCAGCCTGGGAGGGTGAGGCAGGAGGATCTCAAGTTTGTGTCCAGCTTGGGTAATTCAGAGATTGAACAAGATCCTGTCTCACAATAAAAAGCGCTGGTGATGTAATTCAGTATGAAGGCCCTGAGTTGATCCCCCAGTACTGAACCAAAAGAAGGAAAAGAAGAATATAACTGGTTGAAGGAGGAAACAGGGCAGGATAGGTGGGAATTTGCACAGATTCTCCCCATTAGAGGACAGTGGGGTGAACCCCAGCAAGTCCTGCTGCCTGGAGGGGTGAGGGGCATGAGAGCCAGAGTCCCTATTGTCACTATTGGGGCACGGCATAAGGAACAGTGCTCCAAGGGTGCCAGCTGCCCCAGAGTTCTGCAGGGGGGGAGACCCCTGGCAGGCCTGGGCCCCTGCTGAGGTCCCTGGTGCCCGATGCCAGCCGCTCTGCCCCTGCCCGCGTGTGCAGGAGGGCTTAGTAGGAGGCTGTGTCTTTCCAGGAGCCTAGCATGTGCCCAGGTGGCTTGGGGGGAAGGTGCGTGCTTGGGGGGTGCGAGGATCTGGACTTGCTCACCAGCAACACAGACAAGCAGCCGACAGCCACCACATCTGTCACGTGCTCACAGCAAGAGCTGGCACCGCCTGGGATCCTTTTCCTGAGGACAGACTCCACCTGGGGGGCCCTAGGGGTGGTGCCGATCAGGACCCGAGACTCACCCCCAGGTCTGTCCACACAGCTCTGATAGGTGACCACGTAGACGCCAGCAGGGTAGCCCACGTGAACGGTGTCTCTAGCGTTGGGCAGTGCACGGCCGGTGCGACGACACACGGCGACCCTGCTTGATGGCGGGAAAATAAGAGAGTAATAAGGAGAGTTGGGGAGACATTCGACCCTGATCATTAAAGGGGGGAAGGAGTCAAGAGGGTGAGGAGGGAGTCGCAGACTCCAGAGGGACAGAGCGGGCCAAGGCAGGTTGAGGCTGTGCAGCAATCGGGTTTAGCTTCATAGGTGTGGGGGCGGGGTGGTGACAAGAGTGAGGGGCTGATTTTCCAATTCATCAAGGTCCACGGGGGTGGGGCAGGGGCTTTGGGGGAGTACCTTAGGGCTCCCTGGGAAGGTTGGACATTTCAGTGCCCTGGGCTCTGCCGGACGGAAAGACTGCAGGGGTATGCCCGCTCCACGCTGTGTGTTCTCTGAGGTTGCTTGACTTCTCTGGACAGTTGCTTCCTTAGAGAAAGTAATTTTCTGTCCTCCGCAGGCCCTGGTCCCCACTGCGTGCTCTGTAAGCAGCAGCCCCAGCCCTGCCGGGGAACTGAGTAGCAATACAGTCACCTCAGGGCACCTCTCTGTGTCACCTCCCTTCTTGGGCCACCTCTCAGAGGGAGGGGGATCCTCTTCCACACCCCCAAGCACAGCTTGGAAGCTCCTGGGATTAGGATCAGAATCAGAAGGAAAGAGTAGCCGGGCCCCTTGGGTGTCCCCAGTGGCTGAGGAGCCAAGGAGCCCCGGTCTCTGGACTCAGGACTACGGCAGCCTGGCTGGGCCAGACCTAAGCAGATGAGCCAGACAGGACTGGTGGGCCACCCTGACTCCACATTTAAAACTGGGCCAGGCTAAGAAGTAGCTCAAGGTGAAGGCCCCACTACTGAAACAAAACAAAACAAAACATAATTATTGCATTGTTTCAAAACTGAGCAGACGAGTTATTTGAAGTTTTAATCCTAGAAAGACCTTCGGGGATGCAACCCTTTTACAAAGACAACCTCCCTGTCAGAGAGGATGTCGCGTGTACCCACTGTGGGGCCCCAGGAGGCACAACTGAGGCACCTGCCGAGTCTGCTGAGTGGAAATTCTTCCCTCCTGGAAGCAAGGCCTCGGATGGACTTGAATTGTGTAGCCCAACCTGGCCATCAACATGCAGTGATCCTCCTGCCTCAGCCTTCTGCATGTTGGGATTGTGGTTTCTTCCTTCTCTGTCCCCTCCCTGGTGGCCCAGGCATCCTTCGACACTGTCTCTGGACTCCATCCCTGCACAGCTGTCTCTTTGATCGTGGCCTTTAGGGTATTTCCGGGGGTGGGGGACAGAGGTCAACTCGCTTCCTCCTCCGTCCTTAGTGCGGTGCCCTGAGACACACAGTCGGGCTCCATGGAGATTGCAACCTGACAGGTGCCTAAGAAAGGCCCTGGAGGCTGGGTGTGACGTTGTACACATCTGGAGTCCAACTCTGCAGGAGGCTGAGGCAGGAGGATCGCCGTGATGGCAAGCCCAGCTCGGAGAGTGAGAAGTGAATGTTGGGAACGTCAGGCCGACCTGCTCCTCTGGGAAGGGGGGAAGTGGGGAAGGGGGGGCAAAGGTGGAGTGGCAGGGTCTCTATTGCAGGGTCTCTCTGACACACTCCGGTAGGGAAGGAGACACGCTGGTGCCTCTGTCCACTGGAGGGGGGGGGGGTTGGGCACCCAGGAGGGTCATTCCAAAGATACCACCTCATCTCTCTCTTATTTTGTGATTAGTATTAATTTATGTATTTGGTACAGGGTCTCGCTACGCACCTCAGCCTCGTAGTGATCCTCCTGTCTCCAGCCTCCCCCGCGCTGGGATTGCAGGCAGATGCCACTGTGCACCACCACGTCCAGTCTCAGTTGTCTGTTCAGGGCACCCAGGGGTGGGGGCAGTGTGGCATGTGGCTCTGGGGATCAAACCCCGGTCCCTGCGCGTGCCTAAGCTGGCGCTTAGTCCGTCTGTCTTTCTCTTTAGGGGTGGAGCCCTAAAGGGCTTTGGGTCTTTGCACTGAGCTACAAAGTCCCCAGGCCTTTTTCTTATTTCGAGACAGTGTCTCACAGGTGGCTAAGTCACACGGGCTGAGTTCAGACTTGAGATCCTCCTGCCTCAGCCTCCAAGGTGCTGGGATCACAGGCATGCGCTACCACACCCAGCTTCACGTACTCTTTTGGTGTTCCCCTCTGCTGGGTATCCCTGGGCTGGCCCAGGCCGTGCCTCTAGTGGCAGGATGGAGGCAGGGCAACGTCAAGGCCAGGAGAGGTCTGAGAGCTTCTTTCACTTTTCCAGAACCCAGCAGCCTCTGAGAAGCCGGAGGTCGGCTTGCTGTGGAGGCCACACAGGGAGAGCCACCCCCTGCAGCATGGCCGAGGCGCCACCCTGCAGACGTATGTGTGAGTTGGGATGCAGTCCTGGATCTCCTGCCTCAGCCCAGCACCTGGCAGAGGGGCCACGGAAGCGCCCCTGTCTGACTCGCCACGAAGCAGACTGGCTCCCTGCGTGGCTCACTCAAGTCAGTAGCCTGGGCTGTCCTCCGCCTGGCGGCTGCCCTCCTGCCTCAGCCTCCCAAGTGCTAGGATGACAGACACTCGACTTTAGCTTAATACTTTACAATGGGAGGGCCACAGCGGCTCTGACGGGCCAGGTCCTGGCTGGGTGACACCAGCCTGGAGACTTCGGGGCTGCAGGATGGAAATGAAGGTGCCCACGCAAACAAAATGCCAGCAGGCACGGTTCAGCCCATCTTCAGGTGCCCGAGGTCCAGCGCGGGCTCACCTGCAGTCCAGGGACGGGTGCCACGGGGCCCCTGGGTGCAGGGCCTCCGCTTCCTCTGCTCCCCAGAGGGCATCCAGCTCCGCTCCGCTTGCCTCGCCCTCTTTGTCCTGCTGCAGCCCAGCAGCTTGAGATTCGCACCAAATTCAGGTGTCGCCACTGAGAGATAGAACTTAAGCTGCCCACCTCCGCAGGAAACCTCAGTTTCCCGACCTGGTAAGGGGCACAATGACAGCACCCACTGCTTAGATTGCCATAGGGGGTGAGTCCTCGCGTGCAAACTGTACAGTGGTGACTGTCCCCGGGGCAGGGACACTCTCTATCAGTATTGCTCCCATATTACAGATGAGGAAACCGAGGCACAGAATTCTGGATGGTTTTTCCAAGGCCAAAGAGATTAAGAGAACTCACAGAGATCATCCTGCCTCTGCCTTCTGAGTGCTGGGGTCACAGGTGTGTCCCACCGTGCCCAGCAAGTTATAAAGAGCAGAGGTTTGTTCAGCTTCTGGTACTGGAGTCTGATGTGTAGAGCACAGACCCAGCCTCTGGCTGCTCCGGAAGGCGGCAGAGAGGCGCTGCGGCCACAGTCAGCAGCTGGCTCAAGGCTCCCTCTTGCTTTTTATATAAAGCCACAGATCCTGTTTGGGGCCCCACCCTCATGACCTCACCTGACCCTAATCACCTCCCAAGGCCCTGCCTCTAAATACCATCAATGGGGGAGGAAGGGTTCCTGACTCGTGAACTTTGAGAAACACCTTCAAATCAAAGGGGATCAGAGCCCCCCAGGAGCCACCACCCTTGAATTTTGTTTTTAGACAGGGTTTCACTATGCAGTTTAGCCTCAAACTCATAGTGATCCTCCTGCCTCAGCCTCCTGAGTGCTGGGATCCCAGGCACATGCCACCGCGCCTGGCTTCCACCCCTCCATGCCCTGACTGGGCAGCCACCAGCCAGCTCTTATGAGAGGCTCGTAGCGGCCTTGATTCTGGGTGGCTGCCGTTTCCTGCAGTGCCTCGAAGCCCAGTGCCCATTCGGGCCCTCGGGTCCAGCAGAGTCTTCTGGTGACAACGAAGCAAGAAAGAGCCCCAGAAGCACCCACGAGCTGGGAGCCGCTCTTGGCCCAGCCTGGTGAGCTGGAGGTAGGCTGCTAACAGCAGGAAGAGAGGAGGGGTGAAACAGACACAGAGCTGGGATGCTGTCATGGGTACAGTGGGCCAGGGGAGGCACAGCCGGAAGCTGGACAAGCCACCCACTCTTGTGGGAGACAGGCCAGATCAGCCCAGTGACGGACAGATGGGACGTGGCGGCCTCAAGGGGGGATGGTCCTGGCCTGTGGTGGGTGACACAGGAAATCAGGCAGAGCTGGGCTTTGCGTGTGCTGTGTGGCCTTGGGGAGCTCACTGCATGTCTCTGAGCCCCCATCCTGGTTGTAGAACAGGAAGAATGCACATTCGGTGCAGACCTCAGGCCTCACTGGAAGCCTCAGTCGGAGTCCAGTAACCTGGCCGCCTCCAGCTGCCTAGCACGGTGAGGGACAGACAGCCTAGGAGTCGGGTGTTTCGATGCTAGAGATGCTGGGGGTAAAAGGAGAAGACACCCGGGCAGGTGTCTCCCCACAGCTCAGAAGATGACATTGAGGTTCTATAGATGCAGGAACTGAGGTCCAGAAAGATCCCAGTGCAGTCTCAGTTCCCAGGTAAAGGTTGGCTCATTCTCAACTTTAATTTCCTTTTGTAAGTAATAAAAGAATCAGGTTGAGTCCAGCATCTCAAAGCTTCCTCTATAAAGGCTGAGAGAGCCAATATCTGAGGCTGGTGGGCCCTGATCTTCCTCATGATGATGAGACTCTTCTGCTACTGGGTATCAAAGTAGAAAGAGATGATCTGCCAATGGGTGTACCAATAAAGCTTTATTTACAAAAATGGGCACAGGAACTCCCCTGCTGCTCAGATGGTGATAGGGTAAAAATCCTAGTATGTGGTGATGAGGGAGTGGGGAACTCAGAGCCCTCAAGCACTGCCAGCGGGGCTGTGGGAGGTGTAGCCACTTTGGAAGGGTGACCAGGCACAGATTACCAAGTGAGCCGCCAACTGCACCCCTAGATACATTCTCAATGGAATAAAAAATGTATGCATACCCATGACCTTACGCCAACGTCCAGCACCCCAAAGGATCCATGAAAGGATAAATCAAGTGTGGCATTGTTGTAGAATGAAAAATTTATTTGGCCATTGAAAGGAATGAAGTGTGGGCCTGCTACACTATGCAGAATCTTGAAACTGTGGGTGGCAGAAGCAGGCAGACACACAGCGATGGGCGAATGCGACATCCATGATGGGCGAATGCCACACGCTCCATCTACAGGAAGTGACCAGACTAGGCAAGTCCGAGCGAGAAAGCAGATGTGTGCTTCCGGAGCTGAAGCGGGGGTCATCAGGGGGTGAGGGAGAGGGGGAGGCAGCTGAGAGATGCAAGTTTCCTCTGCCCAGGATCCAAATATTCTGAAATTGAATATGTTAGGGCCAGGGAGATAGCTCAGTGGCAGAAGTCCTTGCCTGTCAAGTGCAAGGTCCTTGGTTTGATCCCTGGTTAAAAAAAAGAAAAAAAAAAAAAAAAAAAAAAAAATATATATATATATATATATATATATATTGAATTGTATATCTAATGATTCTAATGGTATATGAACTCACTCTTTCTTCCTGTGTGTGTCTGTCTCTGTCTCTGTCTCTGTCTCTGTGTCTATCTCTGTCTCTCTGTCTCTCTCTGTCTCTCCATCTCTCTCTCTCTCTCTCTCTCTCTCTCTCTCTCTCTGCTTTTTCATTATGTATTCTTGGCTGGCTGTGAACTTCTTATGTTCCCCATGCTGGCCTTGAACTCACTGAAGTCCTCCTGCCTCAGCCTCCCAAGTGCTGAGATTACAGACATGCACCATCATGCCCAGCTGCCCAGCTAGTAATTTTTCAAATGTTAACTTTATTACAGTATGATGCATAGGAAAAAAATGGAAACAAAGCTTTTATAAGTGGGTAAGGGAGAAGAGAGAGGGGGGGTAGGGCAATGGGAACAGAGAATCAAGTGGCATCATGTCCAGGTACAAATTCTGTACAATGAATGTGATCATTATGTGTCTCCAAAATGTGCTGATAAAAATTCTGATGGAAAGGTGAAAAAAGATATGATTCATAAGGCTGGACAGGAGGCACACCCCTGTAACCCCAGCACTCAGGAGGCTGAGGGGAGAGCATCACTACGAGTTCAAGGCCAGCCTGAACTGCATAGTGAGGCCCTGTCTCGAAAAGAGAAAGAAAACAAAATTACTAATGAACTCCAGATAAAACATTTAAACTGGGTACCTGTGATCCAAAATTAACCGTCATAGGTGGGCTTCAGGCACTGCTAGATCTAGAGGTAGAAATATCCCTAGAACCTGGCTCTTCTCCACCCCAAACCTCCCTAAAATTACCAGTAGGTCCTGTTAATTCTTTCAGGTTCCAGTCTCACAGAAAGAATTAGTTTTTTCTGAATTTTTTTTTTTTTTTTAAAGTGTTCCCCTGATTGCTTCTCGGCCTTTTGGCTAAGATCAAGTGTAGTAAAAGTGTTCCCCTGATTCTTTTTTTTTTTTTTTTTTAATTTATTTGTTTGCTTGTTTCTTTATTTATTTATTTTATAGCTGGCTAAGCTTGCCCTGGTGGTGGGGCTGGCGCAGCATGTGGTGCTGGGGATCGAACTGCAGTCCCTGCAGTTGCCTAAGGTTTCCTAAGCAGGCGCTTTAGACCACTGAACCATCTCTCCAGCCCGTTCCCCTGATTCTGATTGGCTCCCTTGCCCATTTCTGATCCAATCCCAGTGGCCAAAAGAATGTAGCGTTCTGATTGGCCAATCCTGAGTCACATGGCATTCCCTGGTTCTAAAAGATGGATTTAACTGCAAAGCCCAGCAAAACGGCTTAGGGGAGAAGAGGAGAGGGGGAGAGGGGCCTCCTTAAGGAAAATTGGGGTGCTAGCCGAGGGGTGGGGGGAGATAAGAAATCGGGAAGCATTTATTATGCTAAATATTTTTGCTTCAAGAGCTCCAAACACCAGAGGAGCTGAACAAACACGGTTAGTCGATGACAAATTGAAGTGCCCAAGAGCGAGGCCAGGCCAGCGGGCAGGTCCCCGTCAAAGCAAGCCTCTGCCCTCCCCGCCCCAAGTTATTTTACCTTTGCTCTCAGCAAGAGGCTTAAGTACCTGCGAGTCAAGACAGAAGGGGTCATTTATTCAACAGACGGTTATTACAGCCGTGCATGCCAGGCCTGTAAATTCTCTTAGATCAGGAAATTGAAAGTCGTGGAAATTAAGGGGCAGATGCGGAGTCTGCCAGGGAGTGCACAGGGCCGGCCCGCAGGCTCCAGGGGCAGCAGCGCACCTCTGGCGCACGGCAGAGCCTTTGACAGGGACAAGGGGTCCCACTGAGAGGAAGATGGAGCCCTCGGTCTTGGGTCCTAAGCGCAGCTCTGGCGCTCACAGGCAGGGCACTGGGCTTCTCGGTGCTCAGGGTCAAATGAGGATGTGGCGTTTTGCTCACCCTTGCCAGGCTCTGTAGGATGTGGCCCTGGCCCAGCCCTGTGCCTAGACTGCCTTCGAGTCCCCTTCTCTGCCTCAGTTTACCTTGGACGTTTCTGATCCTTCTTCCCTCAGAGCCTCTGGACGTGCTATGCCATGTCCGGGAGTCCACCTCCTCCTGCCAAGCCTGGCACCTCTGGGAGGAGCCTGGCCCGGATCCCTACGGGCTCTTTCCCTCCCAGGGCAGGTCGTGTTTTCTCTGTGTCACAGAATACCGCTCAAAACAATCTTTTTTCTTTAGCTCTTGTACATCTTTGTCCACTAGAATTCACCCAGCTCTTGAGGCTCAAGACCATGCCATCTCTCTGGTATCTCCTGGTAGTTAGATCAGTGCCCAGGACAAAACAGAAGCTTGGGGACTCTCTATAGAGTGAGTGCGGGAGCTCTGTCCACCCTCAGACCCACCCCCCGGCCTCCCGTCTCCCCAGGCCGGCCTTGCACTTGGCTCCCCTCCCCAGGCCCCACCAGCTGCGCTGCCTAGCCTATGAGGAGGGCACTGTGATCTTGGGGACCACGCGGGGCCTTACAATCCGTCGTGCCTGTGTCCTGATTCCAGCTTCATCGTGATCCACGTAACCCTGAGTAAGCCACCTCACTACTCTGAGCCTCAGTTTCCTCACCTGCACAAATGGAGGTCCAAACGGGATCCGCTTCAAAGGGTTTGAGGGTGAACCAGAAATAGCTGTGTAGGAGATGACGCTGCGCTTCTTTTGTCCTCTGCTGAGTTCTCCAGTGCCTAGAACAGTGTCTGGCATGCAATAGTTCTTCAGTGAGTTGATTGTTGGTGTCTAGTGGACACTGTCTGGTGGACAGTATCTAGTGGACAGCATTTAGTGGACAGTATGTAGTGGACAGCATTTAGTGGACAGTGTCTAGTGGACAGTAATCAATCACTAAAGTGGGGATTGGTGTTACCACTTTCTTCTCTAGGAGTGGCTGGCTGGCTGGGTGAGTGAACGAATGGATGGATAGATGTGCCCTGCAGCACTGAAGGAAACCACTTCTTCCTAGCATGCTGGGAAATTGCTCAGAGCGTGGAACTTCCAGTGCTAAAGCTGGGCAAGTCCCGGGGAAAGAGGAGCACACTGGCCACTGCCCTGCCTTCTTCCACGAGGCCTGACCTCAGCCAGGCTGGGTGACGTCCTCCTTGCTTGGTAACACTCCTGAAAATGTGCTTGACCTCGCACCAGATTCCAAGCCAGGTGAAGGGAAAGTCCCTCTGCTCAGGGGCTGCCTCATCAGCCCACAGAGAGGTTTCTCAGCAGGCAAGAATGCCCCAGGAAAACAGCTCAACCTGGGCATGGTGGCGCTGGCATTCAACCCAAAAGCTCTAAGAGGCTGAAACAGG
This sequence comes from Capromys pilorides, assembly GCA_004027915.1. Taxonomy (NCBI): domain Eukaryota; kingdom Metazoa; phylum Chordata; class Mammalia; order Rodentia; family Capromyidae; genus Capromys; species Capromys pilorides. The sequence goes on from PVKN010000540.1 coordinate 13,105, forward strand.
AGGATCACAAGGTCGAGTGTGGCCTGGGTAATTTAGTAAATTTATTAACCCTATCTCAATAAATTTCCACAAGGTTGGGGATATATCTCAGTGCAAAGACCCTGTGTTCAACACCCCCCCCCCTCCATAGAACAAAAAGAAAGTGAGAAAGAAAGAGGGTAACCAACACTATGACACCAGAAGCCACAGCTGGCCCCGACGGTCTTCGGTTTTGCTCAGTCCAGGAGCTAAGCCCCAAACCTACAGCCACGGTGAGAGCTGGAGTGGCCTGTGGAGCCCCCGAGGCACCCGCCGGTCAGTGTCCCAGATGGCCACACAACTGACCACAGACCAGATGGCAGCAAACAGTAGAGATTCATTCTGGCCCCGCTCTGCAACCTCGATGCTCCCGATCCAGGAGTGGGCCGGCCTTGCTCCCTAGGGAGGCTCCCGGCGAGGGTCCTTCTGCCTTTTGCCAGCATCTGGTGGGTGCTGGGTCCCGGGCACTGTGTGTTCCCTTCTCAGCAGCCACACCTCCCGCCACGTGTGCCTCCGCGGTCATCCGGTCCGCCACCTTCAGTCTTTCTGTGGCCTTCTCCTCTTGGAAGGATACCTGCCCCTGAGCAGAGAACACACCCTGAATCCGGGCCTGTCCCAACTCCGGATCCTCAGCTAACGACCCCTGCAAAGATCCCTGCCTCCCGGGAAGTCGCACGTGTGGGGTTCCAGACCTCAGTCCCCTTCCCGGCTTTGTGTCTTAGAGGCGCCCAGCATGAGCTGCGAGCGCTGCACGCGTCCTGCGCCCTCTTCCACCCGGCCTCCTGTCACAGTGCTGGGGAGGGACGGGAGCGGCCGCGCCACCCCCAGGGGTCCCCGCTCAGCCCCTGCGGGCTCCCTGGCAGCCCGAGAGCTCCACGATGGGCTGGGCGGGCGGCGTAGGGCGGGGTGGTGGAAGCCCAGAGTGAGCAGGAGGAGGAGGAGGAGGAGGAAAGTGCTGACTTAAAAATTGAAACCCTGACAGATGTAGCGCTTTTTAACTCCGCTTGCGCTGGGCCTGTTGGCGCTTGTCAGATCCCAGCGCGCTTGCTAACGTGCCTTTCATCAAACGGACGACTCGCCGGCTTCGGGGGCAGGGCCGGCCCTTCTGTCCGCCTCCCCTCCCTCCGGGGCTGTCTGGTCCCCACCTTCGCCTCCCCCACCCCCGCCCCTGCGCCTCCCCATCCTCGGCTTCCTCCAGTCTTCTCTTAACTCCCCCCTTCCTCTTTTCTTTCAGTTCAGCAAGATAAGCGCGGGCAGAGCCTCTGCGGAATTCCAGGCCTGCATACGTGAGGACTGTCTCAGTCCGCTCAGGCTGCTACGACAAAATCCCTAAGAGGCAGTTTCCAAACAGCAGAAATGTCGCTCTGGTCCTGACCTCACCAAAGCCCACAGGCAAGGCTGCGGCAGATATGGTGATATGGTGTGTGGAGGGAGGTGTGGGGGTGTGGGGGCGTTGCTGAGCCCCAAGACGGCTTCACATAGCCAAAGGGCAAAGGAGTTCTCCCCATGGCCTAATTGCGCCCCCTCCCACCCTCACAATCCCTATCTCTCTATACTAACACACTAAGGACATGTTTGCAACAGAGAAATCGTTGAGGGACACAGATATTCAGACCGCAGCCTTGCAGGCATAAAGAAAGACAAAAGCCAGGTGTGGTAGCACATACGGGTCCTCCTAGCACTCTGGGAGGCTGAGGCAGGAGGATCTCAAGCTTGAGACCAGCCTGGGCAGTTAGGGATTTAGCAAGAACCTGTCTCTAAATGAAACAAATTAACAAGGGCTGGAGATACAGCTCCGCAAGAAGGCCCTAGGTTCACTTGTCCATACCAGAAGGGGAAAAATAAAGGCCAAGCAGGGGTGCCGTCAGGCGCTGAGCCGCCTCCTCCCCATGGGGAATTTCTTTCCCCTTCGCTTTTGAGGCGAGTTCACCCACATGCTGTGCCCTGCCTGTGCAGGGACAGCACCAGGTGCTGCGGGGATGCAGACGGGACGCTCGGGGGACTCCCTGGGCGGCTCCTGATTCCGGCCTCCGTCCCTGCCTGTCTCCCTTCCTCCCTCCTCTACCTCCCTCTTTCTTTCCCCGGCCACCCTTTCCTCTCAGCCCTCCAAAGCCCTCCCTGCACTGTGTGCGCCCTTCGGCCTCCAGCCTCCAGCCCTCGACTTGCCGTTGCTGATCGTGGGCCGCCCCCCACCCCCGCCTCCCTGGCCAGCCCGGCCTTGCCCTGCTATGTTGCCCAGCAGCGCTGGAGCCGAGGCTGGAGGCTGGGAGCAGCTGCCGCTCACGGACAGACAGCAGATCCAGGCGGGCCTGGCCCCACTGCCGCGGGCCCAGAACTGCTGACTAGCAGGCCTGTCTGCGCAGGAGCTTCCCAGAGCCAGCCCCGCAGGCAGGCCGGGGCCGGGAAGGCTGATGCGAGCAGACACGTGATCCGGGGCACGGTGGGAAATCCTGCCCTGGCTCTGAGCCAGGCGACCTGGTCGGAGCAGATGGACATGCAGGGGCACTGCTTGGGCAGACCCCAGGGTGCCCAGATTGGGGTCAGACAATTGCCCGGTGATGGAAAAACCATGAGCAAAAGGAAGACAGGCGCTGGGAATGCAGCTCACTAGTAGAGCAGGGGCCCAGCATGCTGGAGGCCCTGGTACCTTAGGAAGGAAGGGAGGGAGAGAGGGCAGGCAGGAGGGAGGGACAGAGGGACAGAGGGGGGGAGGGAGGGGGGGAGGGGGGGAGGGAGGGAGGGAGGAAGGAAGGAAGCAAGGAAGGGAGGGAGGGAGGAATGGAGAGATGGAGGGAGGAAGGAATGAAGGAAAAAAGAACAGTTCCTTCAGGCCAGGCATACCGGTGTACACCTATTATAATCCACTCTACTTGGGAGGCTGAGGCAGGAGCACTGCTTGAGCCCAGGAGCTTGAGTGCAGCCGGGCAACACAGTAGGACCCTGGCTCAAAGGAATCCGAGTCAGTCAGACAGGGCGGCACAGAGCTGCAGTCCAGCTCCAGGAAGCTGATGCAGGAAGATTGTGATTTGGAGCCCGGGTTGGGCCACTTAGTGACCTAAGATTAAAAACCAAAAACCAAAAACCAACTTTTTACAAAGAGCTAGGGATGCAGCTGAGTGCCAAGGTCCTGGGTTCAATCCTCAGTATCATAAATAAACAAATATAAAAAGGAAGTTAGAGGGGCCGGCGAGATGGTTCAGTAGTCTAAAGTGCCTGCTTAGGAAAGCTCAGGCAACTGTGAGGACTGCGGTTCGATCCCCAGCACCACATGCTGCGCCAGCCACACCACCACGGCAGGCTGAGCCAGCCACAAAATAAATAAATAAACAAACAAACACAACAAGCAAACAATTAAATAAATAAATAAATAAATAGGACGTTAGAGGCAGGGAATGGCTGGGCTGGAGGCCCTCAGGGCGCCCTTTTTTCAGCTACACACTCTAAAATAGAGGTCAAAAGAGTGCCTCTCAGTTTAAACAATAGCTGTGTATGTCGTGGTTGACCCTGTCCCTATCCTGTGTCCCCAACATCTATTCTATCCAAACAGCGATATCAGGCACCCAATGTCCATCTTCCTGGCCTGTGATTGGCTCACTGACAGTCATGTGATCCCGTGATGGGCAAGCCTGCTGCAGAGGCTTCTGGGAAGCATAGGTTAGTCCTGCTCCAAGCACCTTCTGGTGCCCAGGGCAAGTGTCACCTGTGTCACCCACAGAGGCCATTGGTGACCTAGCAGGGTAGGCCAGATGCTGCCTCACTCAGGGGGTGTGGGTGACCCAGCTCTGTCTGAACTCCCCCACACACAGCCTTGTCCTCTTCCCTGTGGCTGTGCCACGCAGGGGCGGATGGTGATGCCAACATCATCCCGAGGCCCTTGATGGCCCCGTGCAGCTGTGAGAGGCCAGGCCACCGGGACTGGACTTTTTCCAGCACCAGGGATGCTTTTGACTCGCTCTTCCTACAAACTAGTTGTCACGCGGCTCTGCTGTGAATCTAGTGACATCGTTTTGGGCTTAAGCCCCTGCGACAGACAGGGGCCCTCCGCCCCCATGAAAACTGGTGATTACAAACCAAACCACCACCAGCCAGAAAATAACCAGTGTGGTGAAAGTGTGGAAGAGTCTCAACCATGCCCATCACAGGGAGGAATTTAATACGGTGCAGCTGCTCTAGAAAACGGCTTGTGTTTTTAAAAGTTCATCTTAGCCAGATGGGGTGGCACACACCTGTCATTGGGCTACTTGAGAGGCTGAGGCAGGACAAAAGGAGGTTAGAGACCATCCTGGGCAACTTTCTGAGACCCTGTCTCAAAATAAAATAAAAAGAGGCTGGGGGTGTAGCTCAGTGGTAGAGCATTTTCCTAGCTGTTATGGTTTATGTCTAGTTGTCCCCCCAAAGCCTCATGCAATCATGGGGCAGGGACTTCTAGAGTTTGAGACTTGAGTCATGATCCACTGGGATTGTGTGTTTTAGTACTGATGGGACTATGGGTCTGAGTACTGCTGGGATTGCTTGACTCTTGATCCACTGGGATTATGTGTTTTAGTACTGATGGGGTTATGGATCTGAGTCCTCCTGGGATTATGGGTGTGGCCGAAGGCGGATAGGTTGAGGCAGAGAACCTGAATGTAATATAAAGAGAGACAGAGAGACAGACTCCGGCTGTTGTTCTCTGCACCCTGGTTGGTCGGTTGCCTCTGTTGTAGTTGTTGCTGTTCCGCCGCCATGAACTGGATGCCCTCTGCCCTGTTCCACTCAGCCTTGGGCCAGCCGAATATGGACTGAAACCTCCAGCAACTGTGAGCTAAAAAACCTTTTCTTCCTTCATTTTGAGTGTCGGATATTTGTCCCAGCAACAAGTACAAAGTAACTAAGACACTAGCATATGGGAGGCCAGGGGTTTGATCCCTAGTAACCCCCCCTAAAAAAGTTCAATATACAGTTGCCATTATCTAGCAGTCATATTCCAGGAGAACTCCAAATGTGTGCCTAGCCCGATGTCCACCAGTGGACGGTAAGATAAACCAACATGACAAAGCCACAGATGAGAAGATGACTCTACAATATAAAGGAGCAAAGCACCCGAGCCAAGGCACGCAGGACTCGAAGTGAACGGGGTGGACCCGGAAGGCGTGGACCATGGGGATGATCCGCAGGAGGGGCCGCCACAGGGGAGGAAGCACACTGACGCTTGCCGCTTGCCGGCTAGTGCTGGTACTGGAGCGCTGCACTCAGGACTTCGGCCCTGAGCAATAGCCCCAGGTCTTTTTAGTCTCTGAGAAAGGATCTCACTAAGTCTAAGTTGCCCAGCTGGGCTCACACTTAGGGATTCTTTTGCTTCGGTTTCTCAGAGCTCTGGGATCACGGTTGCGTGTACATGGTTAATTTCATATAAAATATCACCTAATTTTTAGTAATCACGAATAAAGACAAGGAGCATCAGGCATAAGAAAAAGGAATGACATCTAACGGCACTGCCCTGAATGTCCTGGGACCTGGCCTGGAGTCCTTTTCCCACACTGTCTGCCAAGGGCAGGCCCAGCATGTAGTAGGTGCTCATCTAAAGCCATGCCTCACTTCCTCCCGTGCTGCCCGCTGCAGTGCGACTCTGGACTGGGCCCCACTTGCCACCTAGGTGTAGGGGTGTCATTCACTTTACATTTGGGATCGGCATGCCCCGGCCTTGCCAGTTTGAGAATAACCCCCACTCCAGCTCCGACCCTGGTAAGTCCACATTGTGCTGGTCTCCCCGTGGCCTGGTGTCTGTTCTTAGGGTGTTCAGGGTGGCACAGGGGCCAGAGACAATGTGCTGGGTAGGGGTTGGGTGGACGCAGCCAACTCCACCCAGGTGGACAGAGGAAGGGGAAGCTGCAGGCAGCCCGCCCCTCAAGACACCCAGCTGAGTGATTTCAGGTGTCCAGAGCAAAACAGGGGCCCCTGGCTGCAGAATCACTGACAGCATCAAGATGGCTCTCACTCCAAGCGCTGACCCTGGCCGTGGGCAGTAGAAACAGCTAGGAGCTCTACAAGTTCAAGGCCTTTCTGGGCTACATAGCAAGACTCTATCTCAAACAAACGCCCAGTCCGTAGTCCTGAGTTAACAACCGCGGCCGACCGAGATAGATGCCCATGGTCACCCTGTCCAGATGGCAGTCCTGACCCGTGTTCCTATCCCCGCTCCCGCTTTTCCTTGCCGATCTCTCCCCACTTGTCTGAGTGGTCACCTCCACCAGGAAGCCCTCCAGGACTGCTCATCTCGGAGGCCTCCTTCCTGGGTTTTCCTTACCCTGACTGCCTTCTGCACGTGGCCCCTAAGAGATAATGTCACACACTCCCGATATTCCTGACCTCGAGTACTGCGGGCCCTGAGGGCATGGGGCTGAGGTTCGTTTTCCTGGCCCGCTGACCATCCAGCTTGGGCAGTGCTCTGTGCGTAGTAGGTGTTCCGCGCGCCTCCCAGGAATGAGTCACGACCTTGTTTGGAGCGGGGAGGGCGCGCGCGGAAGCTGGGTCCTCTTGTTCCCAGCCTGAACCCCGTCCAGGGGACGCGGAGGGAACTGTATGTACAATGATTTCTGCAGCTTTTCAGACTTCCGAACAAGCTGCGTTCCCAAGAAAACACATTACACAGAGAATTTTTTCCCCTCCTGGTCAGACAGCCCTGTCCCAAGGAACAGGCCTTTGTTTACCACAACAAAGCAGGGCCCATGGCAACGCACTGTGACGTCAGGGGAGCGTGAGGTCATAAATCCCGCTGGGGAGGGGAGGGTGGCTGGGGCCACACAATGGACCGTGCGCCTCCCTGGCCCAGGGGGGAAAAAATTACCAGGTGGCTTTTTCTTTTCCTTTATTTTTTCCCCTCTTGCTCTCTTGCTTTGTTTTGTTTTCGATTCACACACACACACACACACACACGCAAATGAAACTAAATAAATAAATAAAAGTTGGAAAAAATGTGAGTGGCGAGATTTGTCCCAGGCATTTCCTGTTGGCCGCTGTCCAGCACGCGGGGAAGCCAGCGGTAACGGGAACAGCGCGCCTAGCTGGCGGCTCCGGACCCTGAGGAAGACTGGCGACCTCTACCCTGCCTCGGTGATAGTTGCAGTACAGGAGAGCTCGGTCTGGCAGGAGAGATGTCCCTGGCCCTCTCCACCCCTCCCCGGCTCCTCCTCGCTCTTTCCTCTGTCTGTTTTTTGTGGCTCCTGCTCGGGCTTTCACTCTTATCTCCGTTTGTCGCTTTCCACCTCCCTGTCAGTCTCTCCCGGTCCCAGCTCCTGTGTTTTCCTTTCTCCTGGGAACCTGCTTGTCTCTCCCAGGCTCTCACTTGGACACCTCCGTGGTCTTTCGTTGGTTTGGTTTCATTTTCTGAGACAGGGTCTTGCTATGTAGCCCAGGCTGGCCTCCAACTTGCAGCGATCTTCCTGCCTCAGCCTCCCAAGTGCCGGCACTACCGACGCGTGCTGTGGCTTCGGCCATCTCCCTTAGACCCGCTGTTTTTCTCTCTTTTCGTCCCTCTATCTTCTCCTATGTGCACCTATGCTCTGTGCTCGTGGTTCTGAGATAAAGGTCAGATTTTTTGTTTTGGTTTGGTGTTTTTGGTACTAGGACTCAAACTCAGGACCTTACGCTTGCCAGGTGGGCACTTAGCTCTTGGTGCTGAAACAAGCCAACAAAGTACGGAGAGCTGAGGGGCAGTCTCACTGTTGCAGGACTTCGTGATCTACAGCCTGTGAGGCCAGGGGTCCCCGTTTCCGGTGTGGAGGTGCCAAGTGGCAAACCCATGCCAACTCGGGGACATACCCACTTAAGGGACATACGAGGCCTGTGATCCAGAAGCTGGAGAGGTGGCCACCTCTGGCCACCGTCTGTAGGCTTCCCGGTGACAGTGGCAGCCCCAGCCAGCACCCTTCTCTGCCCCTAGCCCACACCACCACACTGCAGGGAGGCTGGAGGGAGGCCTCTTTCCCTCTCTGGCACCCTAGGGCCTCAGCCCTGCCCAAAGCCTCCGGTCGCCAGCCTCTGTTGTGTTCTGTGACGGGCCTCACACTTCATCTAAACCAACCTCAGGCCTCTGTGGCACTGTGACAACCCACAACATCTCCAGATGCAGCCAAATGTCCCCTGGCAGCTAGTGAGAGCCACTGGTCTAAACCACCTCTATTTTCCCTTATCCAAAATCCCCACCATTACTCTTTTTCTCCATAACTAAAATTCCCCCAAGGCTCGCTATTATTATTATTATTATTATTGTTATTGTTATTACCTTAATATCAAAGCAAATATCTGTATACGGCCTCAGAGGTGGGTTAAGTAATTTCCTAGCACCTGTCTCAGAGCCTGTGGTGAGGCTGATCACGACCAAGCAATTTACCCAGTGCTAACTAACTTATCATTGTTAGCATTTCTACAGCACCGGTGGGTCCCTACATCCTCCCTTGGGGCCTCATCGGGCACCCGTCGTCCTGCCAGGCCCACCTCATGACCTCTTGTCACCTGTCCTCCCCCATCCTCCTCCACCAGAACTTCGTTCTGATCTGACCTTGGGGCCTGCAATGCCCCGGGTCTCCTCCACCTGGAGCTCCCGTCCCATTCAGCTCTGCAAAGGCTTCAGGGCTGGCTGGGAGCCCAGTGCTCGGTCTCACAGGGTTGGGGTTTGGTGCCTCAGAAAGTCTTCTGAAAGCAAGTGCATTGGATGGGAACCCCATGACAGGTGAGGGCAGAGAAGCCCACAGGCTGCCCAGCCAGTGCTAGGTTCTGCCTGGCTACCTTTCATTTTCATTATCAGTTGGAGCGTGGCAACTACCCTCTTATACGGCTTGTAGGATGGCCACGTGATTCGGGCCTGGCCAATCAGAGGAGGCCACACCCCTTAGAGTAACTGGCTCATGGTTGGGTGCCAGATTCAACTTGGTCCAATGATATGTCTTGGAATGGTGGGGCTTTAAAAGTAAACCTGGGTACACCAGGGGAATCAAACTCCAGACAGAGCTTGGTGAAACAGTGTACACCTATAACCCCAGCCCTCTGGGAGGCTGAGGCAGGAGGATCACAACGTTGATTCCAGCCTGGGCAATTTAGAAATGGAGAATGACCCTGTCTTAGAAACTAAACCAAACCAAAACAAAAACCACAGGAGACATAAGAGGGCAGGACACCTGGTTCACTATGTGAGGCCTGACATTCTGCCTTGGGTCTCTACTCCTGGAGCCAATGATTTGTTTATTTCTATAAAGCTGCTTCGAGTCCGCTTTGTGCCACTCTGTCACACCTCCTGAGCCCCAAGCCAGTGGCCTCTGCCCAGCGCTTTTCGCCTGGCTCTGGCAAGCTCACCTGCCCTAACACACGGAGGTCACAAATGCCCCACAACCGGTGGCCCGGGTGCTGGGCTATCTACCCACTCTCAGCTCCCTCAGGGTAATGCCAGGAGCTGAAGCATGCCAGCGGGTCCCTGCCAAGTGGCCCATCCGAGTGCTAGATCTACCAGGACGGGTGCCCTGATGTGCCCGGCGCCTGCGTCTCGCTAACCACGCCTGACTTCCGCCACGACTGGACCAAGCTCTGCCCACACCCGGTGTTTGGAGCCACGGCAGGGAGGGTTCAAAATGGCAAAAACCACATCCGCGCCTTCCAGAATGAAGTCCCGATGGGCAAGCTGCATGCGCACGAGTGCGCGAAGCCCGCGCGCGGAGCGCGTCGTCGTCTTCCTGCTGACAGCAGCTCAGCGCGCCGGGCACTCACTCAGGGCACCTGCTCGGCCACCCCGTGTGCCCACCGCCTTGAAGCACCCCCCTCCTCCACTCAGGCCTGAGAAATCTCCAGCCAGGACAAACGTGGCCCGCGCTGCAGCCAGGCAGCGAGCTCTGGGGGTAAAAACCAGGGAGGCCTCTGTCCAGGGACCAAGGTGCCCGCGCACGGGCACCCGCCAAGCCCCCTCCCTTCCGTTTCCACCCTTGTGCCCAGGTGGTGCCCGAGACACAATCGCCCTGGAGCCCCCGTCGAGGCGGCAAGCCATGGAATCCATCTCCAGCCATGCTATAAACTGTGCTTTTGGACGTCACCGGGCGCACCCGTGCCAATGACATCACCGTTGCCATGGTAACTAATATAATTAACATGAGAGAAAGTGCAAGGAGAAAGAGAAGGGAAAGAGGGAAAACACCAAGTTCAATCCCAAACAGAGAAAATTACACGGCGGGGGAGAGGCGGGTCGGAGGGACCTATAAAATGTTTTACTACCACTTGTTAGAAAGGCCCGGCACAACTCCACTCAGGCTGTGGGAGTAATGAGCTCATTTGCAAACTGTATCTCTTAGAAAATACAGAAAGGCCTTTGTCGCCTTTGCAGTTTATGGAGTTGACACAGAGGAGCCTGCTCCAGGTGACGCCGGGGAGCACCGCCACCTCCAGCCCCGTTCCCATTCCGGGCCCTCGGGAGGCCCAGGCCAGCTCTGCCCAGGCCTGGGGGGAGACTACCCAGAGCGGGTCTGGCCACAACGTGCGGCGTCAGTGCACGGCGGTGCTGGTGGCGACGGAGGCTGGAGCATCTCCCTCTGGTCACCCCCGTGTCCCAGGTGGATACGGCAGAGTGTCCCTTGCATCGCCCTGGTTAGCTCCGTTCCAGGTACCTGGTGTACTTTGAACCTGAAATGTCACCCAGAAGCTTGTGTGCTAAGGATTTGGCCCTCAGGGGAGTGAGACATCTCTATGAAGTGGGCCCTGGTGGGAGGGCTTCAGGTCACCGGGGCGTGGCCTTGAGGGGGATTGCAGGATCCCAGGACCCTCTTTCATTCTCTCTCTCCCCCTAGTAGTAAGCTAAGCCTTTTTGTTCCTCCACTCACTCCCATGGGCCAAGTCATTATGGACTAGAACCTTCAAAACCATGAGCCCAAAGAAAATTTCTTCTTCATAAGCTGGTTCACTCAGATGTTTTGCCACAGTCACAGAAAGCTGACCGACACAGTTCTGAGAATTTTGTTCCCCTTCAATGATGAAGCACACCAAGGCTCAGACAGGGAGGAGGACTCCCCTGAGCTGGGGCCAGCTGAGGCTTGAACCTGGTTCTGCTCAGCTCCACACACAGAGTCTGTACGGGCTCAGTGGTGTCCCCACCACTGGTCCACTTTGGGTTGCGTTTGAAGAGTCCTTAGTCCAGTTCTGGCTTTTGTGTTGTTAGGAGTAAGCTAAGTCATTCTCTGTCACTGTGCCTCAGTTTCTCCAGATTCCCCTTTACATCCTCTTCTAGAGACATGGGGTTCCTCAGAGAGACCCAGGTGCCAGGTGGGACAGGGATATGGAGGACACCGAGGGCAGGATGGGGGCCCCTGTTTAAAAGGAAGGGACAATGCTATTAAAAGTACTTAACTAGAAGCCGGGCACTGTGTGACCCATGCCTGTGGTCTCAGCACTCTGGGAGGCTGAGGCAGGAGGATTGTCAAATTCAGGCCCTGCTTAGGCAACTTCTGTTACTGTAGCTCAGTGTGAAGACCCCAGGCTCCTCCCCAGGGTTGGGTGGGGCACAACGACAGCAGCGGTTTTTTCTCTCTCTAAACTCCACAGGTCGCTCACAGCCTGTCCCCACGCTTCCCTTTTTCTACTTGTTCTCTGCTCACTCTGGCATGGGAAGCTTCAGAGGGCGAGTGCAGCCCTCACGGTGCCCAGGGCCCTGCCCGTGACTCAGTGCCCCTCCCGCGGGCTTCCCCTGCCTGCCAGTCCTTGGCACCCACAGGCAAGCCAGGGGCAGGGGGTGAGGGAGCCCGAACCCTCCGCTCGCTGCAGCTCCACTGGCCCAACCCACAATAGGTGGGTGACCCAAAAGGAGTAAAATAAACACCCCAACCCCAAGTCCAGGGCTCTGGGTCACTGCGGGAAGAACAAAGAAAATGACCAAAGATAATGAAGAAAAGAGGGTGTTAACCATAGGGGCACAAGGATAACCCCCAGCCAAGAAAAGCAACCTGCCCCAGGAGAAACCCGACGAGGACCCTAAGCAGGTGGCGGGAGCCAAGGGCAGTTGCAATCTGTCCCGTTGAGAGTGGCCGCCCTGGATACCAGAGGACGAGACTGGCATTTTATCTCTTGCTAGAAGTCATAACCTCTACCCAGGAGGGGGGCACTGGGCCAGTTCCAACAGAAGCACTTGCTAGGAAAGACCAGTGCGCCTCACCACTAGCAGGACCTTTGAAAATGAGAGAATCTGGAAAAGTTTCATAGGAGGGGCCTAAGAATAGGGGCTGGCTAGATTCCACAGGGTTGGCAGCTTGGAGCAAGGAGACAGAGTCTCTCTCTCTCTCTCTAATGTATTTCATACAGAGTCTACAGGGTCTCACTGCACAGATTGGACTCATAGTGATCCTCCTGCTTTCAGCCTTCCAAGCTCTGTGATTACAGGTGTGTGCCATCACGCCCAGTCTCAATCAATGGCTCAGTGCACTCTGGGGCAGGACCGGCATGGCATGGCATGCTGGAGATCAAACCCCAGTCTCTGTGTCTGCCTAAGCAGGCACTTTAGTCCTCTGAGGTATCTGGTCAACCTCTCTTTATTTCTTTTTTTTTTTTTTCTTTTTTGAGACAGCATCTTATTAAATTACTAGGATGCTTAGGCGGGGTTCCAACTGGCGCTCCTTCTGCCTCAGCCTCCGCAGGTGCTGGGATTACAAGTAGGTGCTCCTATATTTGCCTTAGGAAAGCTTTAATAATAAAGTATGGGTTTAGTAAATAGTGACGCATCAGTGTTGACTCATCCGATGTATCAAGTGTTCCGCAGAACATAAGACATTAATTACAGAGGAAACTGAGTGTGGGATACATGGGAACTCTCTTTGCAGTTTTTAAATCTAAAGTATGGTTAAGAAAAAAAACAAGTCCTGTTAAAAATAGAAAAGATACTACAAACCACCCCTCAACCTCGCCAGCACAAATGAAGGCTGCACAGTCACGTGATCACAGCCATGGGCCTTGGAGGCAAGAGATGCCCGGGGATGCGGGTTCAAACCCAGATTTGCCCTGCTTCACAGGGTTTGGAGGGGAGATTGCAGGGCATCAGGCTGGGGCTGCTGGCCCCTGGACTGGGACCTCGCCTGTGGACGCGAAGGAACAACGCGCGGCCCTGGCTTGATTTATGCCGCTGTGACCCCATTGCGTCATGGTGACTTTTAATTTGAAATGGCAGTGTTGATTGAGGTGTTGGTCACAGACTTGTACCGTGGGGTTTCCACGGCTTGCATGGTTTGATCCCAACAAGTCATCCCAATGAAGATGCGAAGAGAGCTGTGAGGAAATCCAGACCGACGAGCTGGGTAGTAGGGGAGGTGTTTCTCCCCGAATTCTTAAGAGTTCCTCAAAAGGGGAGATCTCACCACAGGGCCCTGACGGTGTAGCCTGCAATCCCAGCACGCTGGGAGGCTGAGGCAGGAAGATGGCAAACGTAAGCCTAGCCTGAGAAATGTAGGCTGTTCTCAAATTTTTTAAGGAAACTTTAAAGGGTTGAGGACACAGTTTAGTGCGAACCCTGCGCTCAACCCCCAGGACTGCAGAAAGGGGAGGTTCCTATGGGGAAAAAAAAGGGGGTCTCTCTCTCCTCCCTTCCTCTGAATTCCTCCTCCCTGCAACCATGTTGCTGCTGGAAAGTCCTCTGTGAACAACACTCTCGCACTCTCACAGGAGCTCAGGTGTCCCAGCCCTGGACCCCATGGGGCGGTTTCCCTCCAATCTAACCGGCTGCTGGTTCAGAGATCTGGAGCTGTTCACTTGGGTGGTTTGGAGAACAGGGAAATAAGCGGAAGGCGCAGGGCGCTGCTGCGGCCCCTTTTAGCTCAGTGTGCAGAGCCTCTGCAGCCTGGACTCCTCTTCCACACGCTGGGGACAGCCAGGTCGCCCACCCGCAAGGAGGTGGAGGGCCCAGGATGGTGCAGCCCGGGCCAGGCCCAGCAGCCCTCTCACGGCAAGCCCTGCAGCCGTTGGTGGAGCCGCACCCGATCTCTTCTCTCTCTCTCCCACTGAGGAAACCGAGGCTCCGGGAGGTGAAGGGGTTCCCCTGGGCCAGGCAGGGGAGGATGCAGCACAGTGAGGGAGAGACTTCTGCCTGCAAGACCCGTGGTCCTCAGGGACCTGCGGCGATCCTGTTCTATGCCCCTGCTGTGTGAAGAGCAAAGGGGACCCGGCACTGCCTGGGAGCCCCAGACGGGAGCGGCCGCACACATTCAGGGTCTGCAGCCTTGTGAGCCCAAGACAAGAGGCAGGACCACGACCCAGCACCCAGCCCTTGGGTCCGTGCTAAGGCTCAGAAGGTGCTCAGATGACCCCTGGGAGGGGGGCACACTAATTCCTGTTAGCCTGAGGTTAGCCAGGTTGCTTGATTATTTATTTATTTATTTATTTATTTATTTATTTATTTATTGTAATAAGGTTGAAGACAGTGCCTCACACAGAGTGACATCCTCAGTCCTTTTTATGTTGAGACAGAGACTCTTGCTAAGTTGCCCAGGTGGGGCTCCCATGAGAGATCCTCCTGCCTCAGCCTGCCACACAACTAGGATCACATTGGGCACTCCACACCCAAATAATGTTGCAGGTTTTAAAATGAATGTCCAGAGTTCCAACTCCCAGTCTGGTAGGGAGATGATTATGTGATCATTACAATGTGATCTGCACTCGCGTTTATCATTTGCCAATCTAAATTCTTCGAAGCAGACAAGAAGGCAGACTCTGTAATTATCCCCATTTCACAGATGAGAAGCCCAAGGTTGGGCAGGAGAAAATGAAGCCATGTGAAAAGGGGACAGCTGGGACTGATGTCAGCTGTGCCCTGTCCAGGAAGAGCATCCCTTCCTAATGCCCCCTGGGAGTTAGTAACATCTGTGTGAGCCAGGAGGGGACCTGAACTTGGATTTCTGTCCCTTCCGTAAGTAGGCTCTGAACTCCCCCCCCCCCCCCAACTGCTGGACTATCCTGCAATAAGAAGCAGCCCTTCCTTTGGCATTTTCTGTCCCCTTGGGCAGTGTTGAAATCTGGACCCAGCTGCCCCCATGGGGCCTCCTAACTCCCTTTGCATCACAGTGCAGGATCCTTCATGTGGGGGGTTGCATGGGAGGTGTGTGTCCACTGTCCAGTGTAAGTACGAATCCTGACAACCAGTCTGGTGCAGGTGGATTCTCATATCTTCTAACAAAGCAGAAGACCCCCTGCCCCTGGCAACACCCTTCCTGCAGCTGGAGCTCTGTACTTAACCCTAATGGGTCCAGGGCAGCATGTGGTCATCTCCTGCAGGCCACCTTGAGAACAACCCCTGCCCAGAAGGGTTCTGGTGGCAGCTGGAGGGATTGCACAAGGAGCCCCGCCCACCTTCCAGACTGGAAATCCGGAGGACGGTGAGCTCCGCTTGGTCTCTGGGACCTGGGAGAGCTGCGAGGGGGTCGGAGGACACTGTCTAGAGCTTCCTGCACGCGTGGGAACAGGCAGGCGGCTTCTGGGAAGTCCGCCAGGTGACAGCACCATGGAAGTGGCCAGGCATCTGTCAAACCGAAGGCGGGCTCTGCTGGATGGGACTTTTCTCCCCAGGGCTGCCTGGACGGGATGAGCAGCCTGCCCATGGCAGAACCTCTACTGGGCATGGTGTGCGACCATCCTTGGTAAGATGGGGGTTAAAACACTGACAGTGGACACAGAGCTGGCACCATCCCTGGGACATAGGAACTCACTGTCACTTAGTTATTTTGATTAATAACTTATCCACTAACTTAGGCCAGCCTTCATCCAGGGCATTACACACAAAGGTTTATAAAACCCCACATACCTGTTATGCACTAAATGCAAAGGAAACAGATGCAGAGAGGAACTCCTTGATTGGTTGCCAGGTGACAGACCCTGGACCCACGCAGCTTCGCTAGCTCCTTGCCTTAGTTATTTTCTTGTTGCTGGGGTAAAATGGCAGATGCTCCCAGGTTCAAGGAGGAAAGGTTCATTTATGGTTCATGGTTTGTACAAGCTTCAGGCCATGGTTAGCTGGCTCTGGGACAGAGCAGTGTGGCAGAGGGGCATGGCAGAAAGGACGTCACCAGAACCCAGGGAGGGGGAGAGGGGAGGGGCAGGTCCCCTTCCAGGCCACGCCCCCTGACCCTCGAAGGCTTCACCTCCAGCGTGGAGTCCGGCTATGCACTAACCCGTATCACATGCCCAAGATCCACTCACTCTCAAAAGCTCCGCCTCAGGCCTTGGGGAGGGGACATAAGGTGTAAGTCATTACACTCTTCCAAAACCCATAGGAGGAAGGCCCATGTCCCATCGCTTTCCTCATCGCTAAGAGAGCGTGCCCAGCACCTGGGGCCGAGGAGAACAGGTCAGTGTGGCTCCCTTTCGTCTCAGTCCACAGCAGGCTGACTCAGAGACAGGACGGCCTGGCACAGGCTTAGCGGAAGAGATCCGCTCACCTCATGACTCACGGGGAGCCAAGCCAGAGGGAGGAGCTGGCAGGTAGGGGCAGCCTTCAGGCCACGCCCCAGGGACCCACTTCCTCCAGCCCCGAAGAGCCGCGTAAGTCAGATCAGGGGTCCCACCGGGTACCCGTGTAGGCGTTGTGTGCCCTGGGAAGCGTCCATCTATGCAGGCAGGGGGCTTCCCAGTGGACTTTGAGGAGGACGCAGGGAGAGGGGAGGCTTGGGCAAGAGGGGTGGAGCGAGGTCCGCTCTCCACGCCTTGCCAGACAGCTAAGCACTGGCCTCGTGCTGCAGGTGGTGGGAGACCCTTGCTGGCTTTTAAGGAACAAAGTAACCAGAAAGCAGCGTTTCGGGGAAATCCATCCAGTCATGCATCCTCGGGATAACCACAAACACAGGGACCTTGCCGGCTTCCCTGTGGCGGATGCTGCCCTAGGCCCTGAAGCGCCTTGGCTTATGGTCCCGGTGACACTTGGTGGGAGGTTCGCAGTCACCCTCGTGGCCATCGCCAGAGGCCAGGCCTCAATCTCCAGATGCTGGAGTGGGGCGCTAGTGAATGGAGTGTGCCTGGGATGGGCGTGAAGCTGGGAGGACGGAGCGCGGACTGCAGGGACAGGAGCAGCGTCCGCCCGCGCGTTTGTCCTGAGCCTCGAGATGCGGCTGTGTTTGCCGACGTAATTAGTTAGGCATCTTAAGATGAGATCATCTCGGATGGATGGAGGACACCCTAAATCTAACCACCGAAGTCCTTCAATGAAAAGGCGGTGACACAGGACAAATGGAGAAGAGGACACCGGGACCTTGAGGCTGTGTGAGCATGAGCCAGCTGAGGCACCAACGGCCGCTGGGAGCGAGGAGACAGGCAGGAGACGGGCCGTTCCTCAGGGCCGATGGAGGGACACTGCACCCCACCAGCGCTACCATTTTGAATCTCTGGCCTCCCGGGGGTCTGGAGAATCCATTTCTGTGCTTGAAGTCACTTGATCCATGAAGACTATTGTGGTGGCCTTGGGAGAGC
Organism: Capromys pilorides; assembly: GCA_004027915.1. NCBI lineage: Eukaryota > Metazoa > Chordata > Mammalia > Rodentia > Capromyidae > Capromys > Capromys pilorides. The sequence continues at coordinate 30,571 of PVKN010000540.1, forward strand.
ATTCAGTGCCACCCCACTGAATGACAGGGCTCTGTTCTAGATGGTGACGTAACCTCATGGTGCTGTCACCTGTACTCTGTCATTGGCCAAAATATCATTCATCAGAGGTTTTTTTTCTTTTCTTTTTCTTTTTTAAATGTCTCACTATGTAGCTCAGCCTGGCCTGGAACTCACAGCAATCCTCCTGCCTCAGCCTCCCCGAGTGCTAGGATTACAGATGATGCACCTTGTATCAAAATAGCATTCTACAGTGCATGACTGTAAGAATTTCGGACCCTGGAAAGTGGTAGGGGAAGCTTTTAATTCCAGGCCCCAGGTCCTCTTCACTTTGATCTGACAGGGAGAGGACAGAGATGGGGATGCCAGTTAGGGCCAAGAGGGGAAAGCAAGCTGCGCGCTCAGGGCTGTGGGGGTGGCCAGCATGTGGTTGGAGCTCTGTGGGTGCCTTCGAGAACAGAACTAGGTGCTGGGTCCTCGAGCTGCCTGAGGACAGAGAGGGCTGCGCGGACCTCACAGTGGTGATCAACAGAAAGGGTGTGTTCTAGTAACTATTCTGTCGTCCCTGCAACAAATACCCGCCACACAAGCTTAGGAGAGGAAAGGTTTATTTAGCTCACAGTTCCCGGACGTCTCAAGACGCTGCCCCCACTTTATAGGGACTGGAGGAGCGGCTGGGGTGCTGCCGTGTCCAGGAGGATCTGCTCCATATCTCTGGGAGAAACCGCCGCCTTGGGGGGGGGGGGGCTCTGACAGCACGTGCTGTCAGTTTTAATGGTTCGCGCCTCCCTTGGCCACGCCCCCTCGAGCCACGTGCTTGACAGCCCCGCCCCTCAAGCTGAGTGCTTGACAGTCCCATCATTTACATGAGGCTTTGGGGGAACAACTAGCTACAAACCACAACAGGGTGGGAAGAGCGAGGTCATAGGACGGGGAGCAGGGCTGGAGCCCGGGAAAAGCCAGACAGGCAGCGTCTGATGTGCTGGATGACCCCCACCGCTCCTGGTAGAGTCTAACCCTGCCTCCTTCTCTGGTCTTGAGAACCAGCCACCATCGCAACACGGTCCCCAGTGATATTTCCAATCACTGCCCATGGAACACCCACTCCCGCCACTGGGCGTGGCGGCTCACACCTGGAATCACAGCCCCTCTCTCAGCTGAGGCAGGAGGATCAAAATTTCAATGCCAGCCTGGGTGGGAACTTAGGGATCTCGTCTCTACATCCAGACTAGAAGACAACTGGGAGTATAGCTTAGCAGGAGAATGCTTGCCGAGGGCATGAAAGAGTCCATCCGTCCCAGGTGCCCCACCCAATTTAGACTCCCCTCTTTGTATCACTCACCCCACAATGCACACAAGTCCCACAGCGAAAAGTCCTAAAGGATCCCTGGGATACAGAAGGGCCAAACTGCATATGCATTTATGCATTGTTCTAAAAAAAAATAATAATAAAGAATCATCTCAGTGTAGAGGCGAGAGAGCAGATAGTTCTCAGATAGGCTGATTTTTTTTTAATCAAAAAGAAATTAAAGAACAGGGAATGGTGCACATTTCTTATGGGAAGAACGGGAGTCTTATTCCTTGCTTGTCTTAAAATAGCCTGACAGCATGCAGTATTTGCATTATGCTTAGGGTCCACCGCCCTGGGGACCCGCCGCCGCCCAGCCCTGCCTGGCGGAGGGAGTGAGGGGCTGAGTTTTTAGATTTACTGCGTTAATGCTTCTCTAGTTTCTGCAGAGAAGCCACCGGAGAGAGGCTTGGCTGCAGATGTAGGGAAAGCAACATGCAGAAATGCAGTATCGATAACTAAATATAATTCACGTCTGAAATGCCTTTCACTGCACCCAGAGTGCTTTCCAAATATATTATCTCATTAAATCCACACACAGGCCAGGGAGATAGAGTCCCCTCTTCTCTTTCTGATGGAGCCGTGAAGATTCAAAGCCCGGGTCCTGTGACAGCATGTGGCAGCACCTTCTCTCCTCCCTGCAGGCTTTTTGGAGGACTCCATGGAGATGCCCTGTGGGGACTGCACCCAGGGCTGTGTTACTTAAAGCAGTGCCAGCTATTAGGACCAAAGTGACCTCCTAGCATCTGTGACCCAATGCCACAGGTATTTGCTTTTCACTTATGTGAACCCCAAATTCATTCAGCAACACTACCTTCCTCCATATTTACATTTCAGATTGGGCAGCTTTTTAGGGCCAAGGCTGGAAATGACCCCCCCACACCCATTACTTCCACACACATTCATTGGGTAGAGATGGGTACACCTACTTGCAAAGAAGACCGGGAAATGTAGTCCAGCTCTGCTGCAGGAGGAAGAAGAGTGGCTATGACAAAGAGCTAGGCACATCATCTCCTCAGACCCTCTGTTCTTCCTCCCTGTTCCAAGCAGGTCAGCTCTGATTTTATCCTCATTATAGATCCTGGATCTTGCATGAAATTTAGATTAAAATCAGGATACACACTCCTGGTGTTTTATTGTTAAACTCTGTCAAGGCTCTAGATCAGCGGTCTTCAAAGTGATTATCTAGATCACTAGGAGAAGCTGTGAAACACAGAGCTTCATCGTCCACTTCCTTGGCATTTCTCCCTTTGTCAGTGCAAGGCCCTCCCTGCTCCAGTCAGCGTCAGCACCTTTGCTGAGAGCGTCACACGCCTTTGTGCTTCTGTGAACAGATTAGTGAAGGATGGAGGTAGCAAATGAACGTGGCAGATAAAAGATAGGGAAGATTAAGATATGCAAGAGAGGACTCGGAGAAATCAGAGCTCTTGCACAATGGCTTATCTGGTAAAGCTGAGGACACGCACCGCCTCTGAGCCAGCAGCTCCATTCCAATTTATGTCCTCGGGACATTCTTACCCAGGTGCACCCATGGACACGTCTAACAATGCGTCATTGTTATCATCGCTGCTGTGGTTTGAACGCTGAGAGTCTTCCAAAATACATGCTGGAACTTAATCCCCAACGACAGGATGAAGAGGTGGACCCTTTGGGCTACGAGGGCTTTGTCCTCAGCCATGGGATTAGTGTCTGGGAAAGAGACGCCAGTGGGGGAACCTGGCAGATGCTTCTGCCCCTCCACTTTCTGCCAAGTGAGGACAAAGCAGCAGGTGCCATGCTGGAAGCAAAAGTTGATCCTTGCCAGACTCCACACACAGGCCAGGGAGGTAGAGGCGCCTTGATCGTGGGCTTCCTGGCTTCCAGAGTGGCGAGCAATGGATTTCTGTTGCTTATAAAGTATGCAGTCTTGGATATTTTGTCATAGCAGCGCGAGTGGACTAAAGCAAGTGCCAAAACCTGGACGTGGCCCACGCATCTGTCAGTCGGGTTCAAGACAAGCTGCTTTGGGCTCTCACAAGGGAAAAGACAGCAGCAAAGTGAATGAATCAAAGCCATAGACAAGAGCTTGTCTGCATCTAATAATTGTTCTTTTGAGCACAAGGAAGAGAACTTATGAGCAGGAGCCCACTTACACCAAGGCCCAAATTAACCAAACTAAGCAAGATAGTTTAGGGACATAAATAGAAGTGGCAAGACAATAAATAAAATTTCTCTCGAATATCTAAGAGTCAGGATGAAGTTCACCCAGAAGAGACACAGGGAGTCCCCCGGCGCCAGGCATGGATTCTGCCCCAGTGTGAAAATGACTGGAAAATCCTGACCTCTGCCATGGATGGATCCGGGTCTACGCTGCCTTGGATCCAGGTGTCCTCAGCGCTTGGGGGTCTTCAGGTTCACAGAGGCAGGGCAGGGATCCACTGTGCCCTCCTGATCCCAGGACAGCCCTTGGCAAACACCCTTGGGACTCCTCAGCTCCCTGACAGGTCTCGGATACAGGCTTTCCTGGGAGCTTCCAGGGAGTACTCGGGACTAAGTGTGTGAAAGCAAGGATCGCAGATTGGGATCGCTGGTTAATTAGAGAGAAGATGATGTCCTTAGGGCAGGAGTTATTGGAACCCTCAGCAGGTATCAGGGGCAAGAAATGTCATATTTTTCAAACTTGCCATAGAGGCTCCAGGGAGGCTGGTGCTCCCCAGAAGGAACATCAGGGAGACTTCATGGGAACTGGAGTTTCAGGGGGAGAGCACAGGGCTCTGTCACTGAGCCCACAGAATGAACATCAGGCTGAGGAGAAAGAGCCAGGCAGGTCCCTGGTCTGTGCTTTCTCCTCCCTTGGCCTCACTTTACCCAGAGAGTTGATTTCACTTGGTGATGCAGCCCTGGAAGGAGAGATTGTCATTATCGGACCAGGTCCTTGCTGCGGGCAGCACCGGCTGATCTTGGATGACAGCGAAGGTTCTTGTCACCGGTTGCTTCGGCTGGAGCAGGAAGGAGCTGGCAGAGTCACCACACATAGCCTCAGCTTTGGGGTGTGCCTTCCCCCTGGAGCTCAGGGTACCCCCTCTTGTTCAGGTCAAGAATCTTTCCGGAGGCTTAGGGAAGGAGGCAGGGTGATTTCCTTAACTTCAAAACAAAATGTCTCATATTCTTTTTAAGGTGCCTCAGAAACATCAGTCCAAGATGCTCACTGGAAACCGCTGGCCCGACCATCAAGAGATACATTCTGGGCGTCACCATGGTATTGTGCGGTCCCCCGGCCCCACCGCTGCCCTTGTAGGCTGTGCAGGGCAAGGAGCCACAGAAGCTGTGCTTTTCGATTTGCACCTGTGTGGTTAGGGCCCAGGAAGGCAGACGCATCGAGGGCCTCTTACCGATGCTCTATTTACCAATCACTGCCCACTTGGTCATAAAAAGCGGCCCAGCATGGGGTCAGACAGGTTCCCCCACTTCCTTGCTCTGTAGTGTGTGGCAAAGGATCTAACCTCCCTGGGGCTCGGAGCCAGCCTCCTATTGACACAGGTGGTAACCACACCTACGCCCCTGTCCCCCAGGGAAGCTGGAGGTCTGCTCTGTGCCAGGTGAAGGCTCCATGATGCCCTGCACTGCAAGAAGTCCGGATCCAGGAGCAATGTGTCAGTGGTCACACCTTGGTGACCCCCGGGCTCTCCACGGAGGCCAGCAGTGTTATGCTGAAGAGAGGGGTTGTATTTTCATGTCAGCAGGGGAGGACATGTCAGCAGGTGGATCACATTCTCTTGTTAAGATTCCTGCCCATTGGTTAGAGGGTGGGTGGCCTAGAATTCTCAGGTTCAAGGGCCAGGAATCCGAGGGATGTGTGTCTATGACAGCCTGAGCGCTCGGCACCCTGTCCCTACAGAAGTGGGTCTCGCGGGGTGGGGAGTCTCGTATACACCCGGAGAGGACAATTAGCAAACTCTGGCTACGCAGGCACATGAGCTGCTGACCACTGGAAACCTGCTGCCCGGTCAGTCGCTCTGGAGTATGCGCTGGCGGCAAGTGGCCGCGGCTTTAAACTCTGTGTGTCCTTGGTCAGGAGCCCAACCCTGTTGGACGTGTCACTGGGTCCTAACAACGGCCATCACAGCTCCAGCAAAAACGGCAAGAGATGGCGAAGGCTTAGAGACTCAACAATAAGGAGCTGATTGAAAACTCTGTCCCTGTCACATCAGGCGGCCGTGAAGGAGAAGGCAAAAGGGTGCATGTGGACATAGAAAGGCATTCTCAATGAGCCACGGAGGATGAAACGCAGACGGTAAGGTGGCGGGATGCATTCTTAATTAATTTTTTAATGTACTTTTTTTTTTTGTACAGAGACTCACTAGGCAGCTTGGATTCATAGTGATACTCCCGTTTTCAGCCTCCCTAGTGCTGGGATTACAGGCATGTGCCACCCCACCCAGACTCCATCACCGGCTCAGTGCCCTGGGGGGTGGGGGTGGGGCCAGTGCCACACGTGGTGCCGGGCATTGAAACCTGGTCCCTGTGCTTGCCTAAGCAGGCACACTCGGCTGAGCCATGTCATTGGCCCAGGTGGTGGGGTACATTTTTAAAGGGCATATGTCTGCCTCCAGTGGAGAGAAAGAAAGCTGACGGCCATAAAGACAGGAAATGACGCCCAACCTCCCAGTAACCAGGGAGACTCAGGGGACAGTGATGTACCACATTTAGCCATGAAATTAGCCACACACGTAAAACTAAAGATGGGCCATTTCCAGAGCTCCCAAAGCGTGGGGGAATCAGAGTCTTGCACAAGCTGCCAGAAATCTCATTCGGTTCCACGTTTTTGGAGAGGAATTTGACAGTCCTATCGAAACATGGATGGTGGATGACAGGGACTATAATTCCAGTTCCACTACTTCATCCCACAAAAATACTTGCACAAGCAGGCAAGGATGTCTTTTTTTTTTTTTGAGACAGGGTCTTGCTGCCTTGAGATCACTTTGTAGCCCAGGGTGGGCTTGAACTCGCCGTGAACCTCCCGTCTCAGCCTCTGAGTGCCAGGATTACAGGTGTGTGCCGTCACCATCACACCTGGTGAGGGGATCTATCCTACATTAGTGATAATCAGAAGTGACTTACCTGCCCCCGAGTATGTGAGTGGGTCGACTGATGAGGTTTACTGATACAGTGATGTGTTATCCAGGCATCGGAGAGCTTATGAGATATCAAAGGGAGTGGTTTCAAAGCTCTACAAGATGTACGATTAGGAGAAGAAAAGCAAGTCGCAGAAACACACACAGTGCACGGCCTTGTCTATTTTTAAAATACTGTGTATGTGTCTGGAGACACTGGACATCTACAAATGCGTGATAGAGTCTTCGGAGCTCACCACAAACAGCCGTGGTCGCGTCTACCGAGGGGGCTGGAGGGGAGGAAAGAGACGCAAGTGCTTTTAACCACAACAACTCTTCGAGTAACTTGCTTAGACTCCTGTGATACTTGGCTGAAGCTTAACACAAACAGGAGCATCATTGGCCTCTCTGGGGAGAGGGGTCATGGGTGCTTTTGGTTTTTGTATTTCAGTTTCTTGTGGCTCATCTGGAGTTTCTGAATTTTTTTTCTGCAATGAATGTGGTTACTTTCTGTGAAACTTTAATCCTTTTTTTTTTTTTTTTTTTTTTGTTATTTTGAGACAGGATCTTACTGTGTAGTTCAGACTGGTGCAGAACTCACTGGGTATTCCCTACTGGTTTGGAACTGGCCTTGAGCCTCCTGCCTCAGCCTCTCCAGTGCTAGAACTACAGGCGTGCATCACCACACCCAGCTTGACAACTTTATTAATTGTAGGAGGAATGATGTTAATGGAATACTTTATGAAGGCTTTATTTATTTACTTAGAGGTTTGTTTTTTTTGTTTGTTTGTTTGTTTTGTTTTTTTTTAAGACAGTGGGGTCTCAATATGTAGTTTAGGCTGGCCTTGAACTCACTGTATAGCTGAGATTGGCCTCGAATTCGTGGAGATTTTCCTGTCTCAGCCTCCCAAGGGCTGGAACACAGGTGTGTGTCACTGTGCCTGCGTGAAGCCATTTTAATGCGGACAGATCTGGTTGGGCCCTGTCTTGTCTCTCTGTCTCTTACACACTCACATAAACACACAGTACCAGCCAGGGCACAGGCCCTAATTGTTCCTGGAAGCAAAAGGCCGAAAGAATGCCATGCCAGAGGGGTCCCAGGAGCTGTAACAGCCTTGTAGGGCCCGACACACTTTAACAGATGAGAAACCTTCCAGTAATTTAATTCTATTATCTGTGCTGGTGGCATCCTGCTCTGGGGATTAATGGCCCTTGTTATCAATTAATTCTTGGATTTCCAGCTAGATATTGGCAACTATGACTTCAGCGCTTCCTTGTGTAGCTTACTCTTGGCCGCACGGAGCCCTTTCTGTACATCTCAACAGGAAAAAAAGCCCCGTATCCCATCCATCTCCCAGGTTAAGACCACAAACAAAGGAGAGAAAGCCTCCGCTCAGAAAGCAGCGATCCGCCCACCTTGTGGAACAGCTTCACGAGGGAATGCTTAACCCAAACTTGTCCATACGGGTACAAAGCACGTGCAGCCTTCTCTGGTCTCCGTTTTGGGATGGGCACTGGAGACTGAATCCAGGCCCTTCCCATGCAGCTACATCCAAGACCTTCTTAAATTTTTATTTTGGGACCAATTTTGGTTAAATGGCTAAGCCGCCCACTCTGTGAGCTCGCACACGCAATCCTCCTGCCTCCACCTGCCAGACTGACGGGATTAGAGGCTTGTACCAGCACACCCAACAATGCACAGCTTTTGATAATCCAAACATACCTTGATAAAGTGATTTAAAAGAAGAAATAAGCAAAAAAAAAAAAAAAGTGAGCTTCTGGCGTCCTCCGCGGGGCTGGCGTGCTGCAGTCGGCGCCCGCGTGGTAGGCAAGCTGCATTCCGAGTGCATCCTACGAGCCCAGGAGGTGGCCACGGGTCACCATTCCACAGGTGGGGACGGACCCTGCGCAGTCAGCTGACTCTGTTGTCCACAGAGCTCAATATCCGTAAGAGGACGCGGCCTGTGTCATCGCTGCCTTGAGCAACGAGGACAAGAATTTGGGTGTGGTCTTCTCCAAGCTACTGAACTTCTGGCGCTCTGTAACAAACCCATCCGCCCACCTCCGCGGAGCACACACTCCCTCTGTCTGCAGATAACAGCCCACCGCGTTGGCCCAGCTTCCGGTCCCTCTTCTCACCCCCACAGGGGCTGAGGCTGGGTGTAGATGCCAGGTCACCTCCCTCAGTGCTCATGGGCAGAGCCAGAGACAGACAACGCTCAATTCCAGAGCAGTGTGGGGTGTGCTGGGAGGGCGCGGGCCTAGCGGCAGGGCTTCAGGAGAAGCCCATCTGTAAGTTGAGCTTGAACAACGCACCAAAACCAGCGAGCGGCTGGTAAGTGGGGTGGGGGGGACCCTCAGAATACAGAGCTAGACACGCCCTTGCCATAGCCGCTAGCTGAGCATGCAGGACAACTGGCGACGAAACTGTTCCTCCTGGAAGACCTCAGTGGCCATCACCCAAACCAGCAAGACAGACGCCAGGTTAGCCTCATTTGGGGTGCACGGTGGAAACCCTCAGAACAGGCCTAGAATACTAAAGGTGTTTGTTTGTTTATTTTGAAACAGGATCTTTCCATGTAGTTCAGGCTGGCCTTGAGTTTACTATGAAGCCCAAACTGGCCTTCACCTCCCCGTGATCCTCCTGCCTCAGCCTTCTGCGATTACTATGGCATGCACCATCACGCCCGGCTGGAAAGTGGAGAGTGGTAAGCCAGAGTCGGTTTGCACCCCAGGCCCTTGGACTCCAGTGCGGCAGGGGTGGGCATCTAAGGAGGCGGTGAGCGCGTAGCGCGGGTGGGAGGCGCACAGGTTAGCACGGTTATTCCCATAGCATCATCAGCGGGGAAGGCAGCTGGGTCAGGGGCAGGACACCTGGCTTGTGGGTGCTGATGTCCCGGGGGGCCACCTGCAGTCCCCCCAGCCAGCCCCACTCCCGGGGTGTCAGGTGAGTCCTGCTCACCCCCCCCCCCCCAATCCTTCCACCGGGCAGTCGAGGCTGGGCCCTGAGGCGGGTGCAGACCCGCTGTGCTCCTGGCTCGCTGGGCCTGGGACCCGCCTGGGCCCCTGCCAGCCCTGCAGGGGGTGCCCTCCTTTGGAGCGGGTAGAATTGGCTCCTGCCGGAGACACAGATGGAGTCTTCTGCGCTGCCTGCGGTCTTCCTGCAGATCGCTAAAGACAGGAGGTTCTGGCAATCAACACCAGCACCGAGGACTCCCCACGCTGGGCAGTCACTGGCTCCTCCCCGCCAAAAATTAGGCTTTGAGCCAAGGGTGCCAGCGCGGGCCTGCAATCCCAGCACTCAGGAGGCTGAGGCAGGAGGATCACAAGTTCAAGTCCAACCTGGGCAATTTACTGACTTACTAAGACCCGGTCTCAAAATAAAGGCATCTGAAAGGGCCAGGATGTGGCTCAGCGTGCTGAGCTATATTTAGGCTTTTTTTTTTTTTTTCTGCAGGGTCTCACTACACAACTCATAGTGATCCACCTGTTTCCTGCCTCCCAAGGGCTGGGATTACAGCGTGCACCACCACGCCCGGACTCCATCACCCGCGCAGGGAACCGAACCCTGGCCCCTGAGCTTCCCTAAGCAAGCGCTTAATTCGATGAGCTACACCGCTGGCCCTGCTGAGCAATATTTAGGCTCCGAGCCGCTGCTGTTGCTGCTGTGTGTGGGGTGTGTGTGGGGTGTGCGTTTCCCTGTGGTGGCCTTCCACATAATAGTGTGGAATCTCACACCATAGTGTTTTTTATAACGCACCCCTCCGGCTGGGCATGGTATTTTCCAGGTGCACCCGCGTGACAACACGCAGCAGAACTGCACTCCTTCTGTGGCTAACGTCCCCTCCTACGGGGAGGTGTCCCGTTTTGCCCATCTGTCCCTCCCTCGGTGGACATTCGGGCCGTGTCTTCGTTTTGCCCATGACCAGCGGCCCCGCTGTGAGGTTCTGGCCGTGACCTTCAGGTGGACCTGCGCTTTCCACACCCTCCGAGTCCACACTGTCCTTCATCCCTACCCCGGGTCCCACCTCCCTTAGGACTCTGGATCTGCAAGGGACACTGCAGCTAGCTAAGTGTGCGCAGGGAAGGCGCGAGGGAAGCTGGGCCTCCAGAAATCGCGCCGCCCGCCCCGAAGGAAGCCTTTTCCGCGCTGGACCCGGGCCCTGCCCCTGCGGCCCTGCGGTGGATCCGGGAACAGCGCGGTGCTCCTGCCGCTCTGCGTGAACGCGGGAATCGGCTCAGCTTCTGCAAGCGGGTACCATGCCGCCGCAAGCGCTCCTCCCCACGCACGGCTTCGCTTCTCTCGCCAGGCATAGGACACGGGTCGGTACAAATAGTTATTTCCTTTTAAAATTTTTAGTTTTATCAGCACGTGTTGGCGGCACCCGGCACCTGCTTTCTGCTGGTGGAGTCGGTGAGCTACGTAACACATCTTCCTTCTATCTTCTTCCCTTTCCCTGTCCCCACCCCCACCTGCTGGTGGACCCTTCCCTTCGACAGACATCATCGCGCTGATTTCTGTCACCTGTCTTTTAGTTTGATCTTTGACATATTTGTACTTCTGGTCCCTTGTAGAAGAGAAGAAATGTCCCTGTGACATTTAAGCTCAAGCATCTGACGCGTTTCACGTACTGTGAGCGTCTCCAGATGCAGCCATTTTCCTACACGACTCAAGTTTACCCCTCTTTGGGGCAGAGTAGTACTCCATGGCATCCATTCATCCGTAGATTGATGAATAGGCCGCTTCCAAGATCTGGCTGTTAGGGGCTGTGCTGCTACACACGTGGGTGTGACTGTGTCACACTGCAGTGTGATGCTTTTAACTCTTTCCGGGTGATACTGGGGGGGGGGGGGGGGGGGGGGAATAGCTGTATCAGTCGCTGTTTCCAGCCCCACTTCGCACATGAGAATGCAGAGAGCTGGGCGCCTCCTGCAGCTCCGGCCTTTGAGGAATTTCAGAAAAGCAGACTGAGAAATCATCTAAGCCGGGCGCCGTCCGAGCGGGTGGCTCCCTATTCCTGCGCTCTGCACCGGCCTCCCAGAGGAATTAGACGCTGGGGGCTCAGCTTCCAACAGAAAAATCTGGGTTGTCCTGGTGGATACGCGATCTGGCGCTACCTATTTCACAACCAGGCCCTTTATTGTTCAGCAGAACTGAAAATCCCCGGTGTCGCCTGTTCCCGGGGGACCTGAGCTCCCAGGCGCAGCAGGCTCCCGGCGTCTTCCATACCAGCTGGGCTTCCCGCTGAGTTGTAACTCAAAGTTTTGTAAATTGGATCATATTTTACAGAAGAGATAAAAGAATGGGGCTGTGAATTCTTGGGAAGAATCGGCGCATGAAGCGATAATCAGACCCAGATTTATGAATTCTGTAAAGACAAAAATCAGACATAAATGTCAATGATGCCCAGAATCCTCTGATTATTAATTAAGAGATTGCTAGTGTGAAGACACAATATCCGGGCTTTAAAGATTTAGTTTTTCGTTTCAGTCTCACAGAAGCAAAAACATCAAGAAATGTTTTCAGACGTAGGTATTATTTCCAGGTTGAGAGCTGGGGAAACCGAGGCTCAGAATTACTAACTTGTCCGAGGCCTCAGAGCTCAGTGGTAGAGGTGATATTCCAACCAGAACTGTGCAATTGTGTGTGTTTGTGTGTGTGCAGAGTAGTGGAGATCAAACCCAGATTTAGCTCTAGCACTGAAGCAAACCTCCAGTGCTTTTAATTTTTTATGTGAGTCAAGGTCTTGCTAAATTGTTCAGACTGGGCTTGAACATGTGATTTTCCTGCCTCAGCCTCCCAAATACCTGGGATAATCGGCATCCACCACCCCATCTGCCAGACCTGTATTGGGGGGGGGCCTGGCTCTTTGCAGAGAGAGCGCAGTGATTCGGTGGCAACCCTGGGGCCAGACGGCCTGGCTGGAATGTCAGCTCTGTCCCTTCTTCTGTTTCCCGGGATGTAGCACAGGCTGCAGAAGCCCCGCCGTGACAGAGGGCCGTGAGGGTGAAGCGAGATCATTTATTGAAAGCACCCAGCCTGTAGCGAGGGCTCGATAAATGTTAGCACGCTTCGCGCTGAGCCACCCTGGACTGAGGCACTGCCCGCCCCAGCTGCAGCACCCACCAGGTCGTAGCCCCGGGGACGCCACACACACCGCTCTGGTGCGTTCTCTTCACTCCTTAGCCACCCGTAGCCCACGCAGGGATTGGCTTAGGCCTATCAAAGGGATCGCATGTCCTGAGGGAGCTCCTGGATCAGGCCGGTGCCTGTCGTGCGCCTGCACCAGCAACATGGAAGGAGAAGTGTTGAGAGCCTCACCTGGTCCTCACTGCGGTCTGGGGAGTTTTTGTCTGTAATCCCATGGAAAACTTGCCAGAATTCTAGTGAGTACGTTGCAATCTACCACTTCCAGTGCAAACCGTGGTGAGAATAAAGGCCCCGAGGCCACAGCTACAGATCTGTGGGGAGCCGAGGGGGCCCAAGTCCAGCCACCGTGCTGGCCATCTGGATCCAAGGCCTGGACCCACAGCTGAACCTGGGTTTTATTAATTTGTGAAGAGGCGGGCGGCTCAGGGACAAGTGACAGGGAGAAGGCTAGAAGTGGGTGAGTGTGGTGAGGAGGGCGTGGACTCACCCCTGCAGTGCGCGGGGCTGGGCTGGGGGGAGCCTGGACTCACCCCTGCAGTGGGCAGGGCTGGGGTGGGAGGGGCCTGGACTCACCCCTGCAGTGGGCAGGGCTGGGCTGGGGGGGCCTGGACTCACCCCTGCAGTGGGCAGGGCTGGGCTGGGGGGGCCTGGACTCACCCCTGCAGTGGGCAGAGCTGGGGAGGAGCGTGGACTCACCCCTGCAGTGGTCAGAGGAGGCTCTGCAGCAGGAATGGTCTTCAGGGTGCAGTGTGGGGCCACGTCCCGTGCTCTGGGGCCGGCGCTCCGTCCGGCCCATCTCACACTTCTTGGCAGCTGTGAGGGGGCCCCACCGCGCTGTCTCCTTGCGTCAAAGCGCTTATCACCACCTCAGCTAAGACCCCTCGCATCGCTTAAGTCCAACCGAAGGCGTAAGGCAGCGTCCTAGCCAGCTCTGTGTACATCAATACACAGAAACAGGGATAGGTTCAGCCAAAATGGAGATACTTGCTCTTCTTCCAAGGAGAGTCCTCCAGATCGTCCTCCACAGGGAGGAACACTGAAGGGATGGTGGGAAAGGTGGTTTCTCTCATGCTTTCAATGCGTCTGTGTAGGGATGTGATGTCTGGAGCTATGGCAGCTGCCTTGAGGTCATGAAGAACTAAGCCTGAAGACAAAAGCCAGTGCACTCAAGCAGGACAAGCGAGGAGACAGAAAGACCATTGGTCCTTGGGGACATCAACGTGTTACTGAATTAGACACCCTGGAATATCCTCTCTGAAGAGACTTCTCTGTGAGGTAATAAATCCTTTGTCATTTAAGTCAGTTATTTGTATGTGACAAATTATCTTGAAATTTGGCATCTTCTAACAGCAGTTGTTTCTCAGGCAGCTTCTGAGAATCAGAAACCCAGGAGAACATATCTTAGAGGACTGGGTTCAGGGTGTTTCACGTTGCAGTTAAGATGCTGCCAGGGTTGTATGTATGGGGGCTGGACAAGGATGAGCGATCCTATCTCAAGATCACACTCAGTCAGAGCCTCGCCTAGGCACACGTCTGTTCCCGCGGTTCCCATCTCCTCATGCATTTCCCACTCCATGACTTTCTTTATACTTCAACTGTGCACAATGAGTGAATTAACAGACTATGGTATATCCATACAGTGGAATATTATTTGGCCCCAAAAAGGAGCAAAGCTTTGATAACATGGATGGATTTTTAAAGGAGCAAAGCTTTGATAACATGGATGGATTTTTAAATGACACTAAGCAAAAGAAGCCAGACACAGAGACCTCTTATATGATTATCAAGTAGACAAATATCCAAAAGAGACAGAAAGATCAAGGGCCTTTGGGGGTGGAGAGAGCCCCAGTGGGTACAGCATTTCCTTTTGGGGTGATGAAATATTCTAGAATTTTTTAAAAGTAAAAATGCCTAGAATTAGACACCAGAAATAGTTGTATAGTCTTGTGACTGTATTGCACACATATTTTTTTTTTTACTTTTCTTTTAGGATAGGGTCTCATTATATCAACCAGCCTTTCCTCAAACTTAAAATCATCCTGCCTCAGCTTCTTGAGTGCTGAGGTTAAGACATGTGTCATCCCGCCTGCCTGTGTTGTATACCTTAAAAGTATGTGAGGTGCCTCACCTGCTGTAAGTTTGCACCATCTTTATCCCACAGGCGTGGCTGGTCATTTTTAGGAGTGTATAGTATTCCCTTAGTGTGAGTATTCTACACCTGCCTGTCCTCTCATTCGTGGGTATTTGGGTTGCTCCTTAGGGTTGCTGTTACAAGCGGTGCTGCCATGGACGCCACTGCGTGGTATTTTTGTTTGCTTGGTTGGTTTTCATTTTTGTTTTTCTTTGCAGTGCTGAGAATCGAACTTGGAACCTCACAGTTGCTAAGCGAGAGCTAGCCGTGGAGCTGTACTCCCAGTCCACGCACCCTGGGGTTTCTGCCCCGTGGTTGCCAGGGTGGAGCTCCCCGCATCTCTCGCTCCACCACGTAGATCTCTACCCTCCTTTCTGAGCTGACGGAGAGGAAGCAAGAAAACAGGCTGTGCCAGCACCCCTGGCCTCCTGAGGTCTCAGAAAATAGGGCACTGGAATGGAAAACAAATAGCACAAATCAAGCGGTGGGCTGCTTCCCCTGCCGCGCGGCGGCCGCAGGAGGCCCGCCGGATGGGCAGCGGGGCCTCCCCCACCAGAAAATATTAACAGCATTTAATGAATATTCACAAGGATTCATTAAACATTTCCCCGTGTGGCTGCACGGAACAGCGTTCAAACCCCAAGCCATTAACAAAAAAGGAAGGAGAAATATTACGGGGTCGATGTGCACCAGCTAACAGTGCCACAGGCAGGAGATCACTTTTCTTTTTTTTTAAATCTGACTTCATCGCCTCTGTCTCACTGGTGCTGTAGAAGGACCCAGCGTCCTGGTCCTTGTGACCCCTTTGGAGAGGACAGCCGGGGTTGGATTTCACTACTTCACACACACACACACACACACACACACACACACACACACACACAGAAAGTCCCCTTCCCTGCACTAACCGTGCTTAATGCAGATGTCCAAATTGAAAAAGACTTTTGTAGCTGGGTGTGGGGGTGCATACCTGTGACCCCAGGACTGGGGAGGCTGAGACAGGAGGATCGCAGTGAGGTGGAGGCGTCTGGGCTACACGGTGAGCTCAAGGCCGGCTCTCACTGTATAGTGAGACCCTGTCTCAAAAAGAAGAAAAGAAAACATCACGCACACACGAAAAAGCAGCGACTCTGAGTGAGTCAGGAGCTGGGCCAGAGGCTAAGGACGCGCAGAAGGAAAGGTTAAGAAGTAGGGGGGAATCCCTGGAAGCCCAAAGCCACAGACGCCAGGGCCCGAGGTCAGCCAGTGGAGGGGGAGCGACAGGGGTCAAACTTGTGAGTGGGCCGGCTGGTTTGCTGGCAGAACATTCTAGAAAGGCACAACCTGTATCCATCTCCAAGGGAGCAGCAGGAAGGCTGAGGCCCGGTAGATCCGGAAGTCTTTTCCCCTCCGGCAAGACCTGGTTTCTCCAGGCCTGAGCCACACCCCTCGCCTGTCAGCCCAGTTAGTCACCGGGGAGAATGGCAGCAACAGTTTCTGGAGTCCCCAGGCTCCCTGAGTGGGGGCTGGGGTTCCTGACCATCACCCTCCATGCCCAGGAAGCCCCTCCCTCCTCCACAGAAGTTTCCAGAAGGTCCACAGGACAGGGTGGAGACGCCAGGCTTGGCTGTCCTTCCTGATTGTGTTTCAGGACGGGATTTGGGAAGCAGAAGCCAGGACAGGCGCGGAGCCCGAGATGTTTATCAGGGATCAACACTGGAGAAACGCAGCTGAGGCAGATAGAGCAGAGAGAAACGTGGCAGAGGGGCAGAACACTGCCTGCCTGCCTGCCTGCCTGCCTGCCCGCCCGCCCGCCCGCCCGCCCGCCCGCCTGCCCTCCTTCCCTCCTTCCTTCCGGCAGTACTGAGGATTGAATTTAGGGCCTTCAGGCTAAGCTACATCCCAACCCTTTGTATTTGTTTTACTCTGAGCCAAGGTGTCTTAAGGTTGCCCCGGCCGGGAGGATCTTGCAGCCTGCCTTCCTCAGCCTCCCCAAGTGCTGGGATCCCAGGTGCATGTCTTTTCAGTAAGGCTTATTAGTTGTATTTTATGGATGAGGCCTCTGAGGCCGCGTCATGAATCACCTAAAGACGAAGAGGCCTGAGGCGGCAGCAGACTCCCTGGCCTCCCTCGGGGTCTGTGGGTCAGAAGGTGGGGGGCAGCAGGGCGGGCTGGTCCAGCTCCATGTTCTCCAGAGCCTGCTGGGCAAGGCGTGAGCCAGCGAGCCAGGATCCGAAGATCTGGCTGGGTCTGGGCTCCCCACTCAGCTGATCCCCTCTTGTGACCATTGGCTGGAGGCCTCAGTTCCTCCTCCACGCCCTCCCCACGGGAGCCAAAAGCCACCGTGCACCGGATGACCGGACAACACAGCCCAGAGCCGGTGCAGCTGAGCTGTGGCGTGTCCCTTTCCTTAGAAGTGAGTCACAGGCCTGGCCTGCACTCCAGGGGAGAAGACTTGGGCCCCACCTCTCAAGCAAAGAGCATCAACGGATTTGTGGGGATTAAAAAGCACCCCAAGGCTCAGGGCACTCGATGCCTAAGTGGTGACGCCGGGATTTATCAGTGTGTACATTCCATTCAATGGTCGTAGATTCTTTCTTTCCAGGCTGGTAGACTCTAGCCACAGGGACTACTAAAAACAAATAATATTTTAAATTTTATCTAATGTGCCTTTTAAATTTAATGTTAAGAGGCAGGTGTGGTGGCACACACCTCCTATGGGAGGCTGAGGCAGGAAGGTCTCCACAAACTCAAAGCCAGTCTGGGCTATATGTACAGTGAGTTCAAGGCCAGCCTAGAATAATAAGATCCTGTCTTGAACCAGTAAATTTAATGTTAAAAATCAGCTTCTCTAGCCTCTGAAAATCTTTGCTGTATGTTTGGGACAACTTGGGTGTGTGAATTCGTCCTCCCCTTAAATTTTATCGCATCTAAATCAGAGCAAGTTTTTCCAGTGAAGATTTATCCCCCAAATTGAAATGTGCTGTGTTATAACTCACACACTGAATTTTGAAGACTTCTTATGAGCAGAAAGATTATAAATCACTACATTAACATTTTATAATGATCACATGTGTGATATATACTGAAATAAAATGTCTTATTTTAATTTTTTTTTTTTTGTCTGCTCATTTTAACACTGGGGACTGAACCCAGAGCCTCTGCTTGTGCTGCCGAGGTGGACTTTTTTTCCCCCTCTCTCGCTGGGGATGGAAGTCAGGGTTTCATGCGCTCCGCAGGTGCTCCACTCCACACTATCCCTCGGGTCCTCTTTTTACTTTTTTGTGCTGATTAGACAACTTCCCATGATCCCCGTGGTTTGCCTTGTATTTCTGTGGAGGGCGTCATGTTCTGGCCTAAGCCCGGGGATTCTTTATCCACCTTCCTGGAGTTTGCAATCCAGAGAAGACAGCTGCTAGGTAATTATTCCAAAGAACACACGGAGGGGGCGCGGGGTGGCAGCGACAGGGACAGGGACATGGCCCAGCCAGGTCGCCATGGGCCTTAAGGTTGGCGCTCCCTGCAGAGGCGGTGGGTGTGGCGGCCTGGGGGAGCGCAGGGCTTTTCTGGTGACAGAGTGTGCACCTACTGTCACCTGTGGAGCTGGCACTTGTGGCTTGGCCCACGCACAGCCGGTCCTCTGTGGGCGTGGTCTTCCGTGGCAGTGCCGGGAATCACGTGATTCCCGCCGCAGCCACCACCGCTGCCCCTGTAGCCCCAAGCCCCTGGCGCTGCCTGAGGCTTCCTCTGAGCCAGCGCAGGACCCGGGGCTCTTCCCAAGCCCAGGCCCGGAGGCCACGCTGACGCTGTACCTGGACTAGATCTGGGCGCCGGGACCGTGCTCCTGGGCTGTGCGCTGTCCACGCCAGCCTGGGGGGGGGGGGGGGGGGGGGGGGGGGGGGGGGGGGGGGGGGGAGGGGCCTCCATCGCCACCTGCCTGGTGCCTTAGCCACATCGCCCCTCCTTTCCTGGACCGGGCCCAGGCCGCCACTGCCTGGGGACCTTTGCCCCTGACGCCTCATCTTTCTACAACACCTTTCCTGAGTGTCGCCTCGGTCACCCCCGTCCCTGGCCGCTGTTTCTGAAGTTGCCTGGGTGCCTGTCTCTTTGTCATCCCTGTCGTATTTCCTGTGGATGTGTATTGAGAGCATCGCTCCTCTCCCCACCTGAAATTATCCCGCTCATCTATTGTATTGCTGGTTTCCTGTCTCCCAGACCAGTGAATAATAATAATAATAATAATAATAATAATAATAATAATAATAATGATAATAATAGAGGTCTAAGCAAGCAGAGGCTCGGGTGCCTAGAACTGTTCCCAGCAGGTGGCTCAGAAGTCCATCTGTCGAGTGAACCCATTCACCTTCTCCGGCACAGACCTGAAAGGCCTGGTGCTGGCCTCCTGGGGAGGCGGACAATGCAGGGAGAAAGTGCTACGCTGTAGGAGAGCTGCCTGCGGTAGCCCCTGTGGTCCAGGCAGAGCAGGGAGGGGAGCAGGGGTCCCTGGACGAGGCCCAACTCCGTCGTCCACGCTTGTATTCAGGCCTCTATGTGACATCTAAGCAGCTTGCCCGAGGGATGCTGGTCCCACACTATGCGCTCCCTGGGGATGGAGCCCCGGGTCTTGCCCCATAGAGCAGGCACTCTGCCGCCCTGATGTTTTGATTTTGTGTTTTAAAACAGGATTTTGCTAAATTGCCCAGGCTGGCCTCGAACGGTGATCCCCCTGCTTCAGCTTTCCAAGGTGTCTGGATTATAGGTGTGCACACCACACTCGGCCGAGTTCACCTCTTTAAAAAAAGCAGGCAGGGTCAGGGTGTGTTACAATATAGTCTCAAGGCTGTGTATAGTCCTGTTCCAGAGCGCTGTCACCACCCCCAGAAGGAACCCCAGCCCCAACAGCAGTCACGGCCACCCCCCCACCCACACCCCATTGCCGGTTCCAGGCAACCTCGAGGCTCTTCTCTGCCTCTATGGAGTGGCCTGTGGGACATTCGGGTCTGAGAAACTGGACCATGTGTAGCCCTTTGTGATTCACGTCCCTCACATCTCATGTCTCCTGCGCTTGCCTGGCAAGCAAAGCGCAGGGTCCTGAGTTCATTCCCTGGTACCGCAAAAAAAATCTCATGTCTCCTGCTTTCAAGGTTCATCCAGGCTGGATCATTGGTCAGGCGTTCATCCCTTTTCACAGGTAAATAATATTCCACTGTGGCTACACTACATTTTATCTATTAACTGAAGAAAAGGTGAGTTATTTTGACTATTCATTTTTAACTATGACCATAAAAAAAGAAATAATCTCCAAAGAGCTGAGGTGGATCTTCTCTCTTGCCACCTATAGACACAATCTTGTTTTCTCCCATTATCATATTTTCTAGAAAGTTCCACATAGTGTCTTTTATTCCCTCTGTCAGTCCCTGGCTAGCTTTCCACCATATTCTATTCATGCATTCCACTCGTTTATTTTTATTTAGTTTTTATTTTAAGACAGGGTCTTGCTCAGTTGTTCACCTGCCCTGACTGGGCTGAGACTTTCAAGCGGCCTACCTCAACCTCCTGCCAGCTGGGATTACAGGTGTGTGCTGCT
This sequence comes from Capromys pilorides, assembly GCA_004027915.1. Classification (NCBI taxonomy): domain Eukaryota; kingdom Metazoa; phylum Chordata; class Mammalia; order Rodentia; family Capromyidae; genus Capromys; species Capromys pilorides. The sequence goes on from PVKN010000540.1 coordinate 50,857, forward strand.
TTTGCTAGCTGCTTTCCTGAACTCCTTTCTCCAGGCTCTGCTTGACTCAGCTGGGCATCCTGGGCAGGCCCTGCAGCCATGACGCCTTGGCCAAAGCCCCCTCTTCTGCCTCCTGAAGGAAGCCATCTACCCGTGGGCTACAGAGCCCACCTGGGCTGCCCCTCCCTGAGGTCCGCTGGCTTCGACACCTCACAGGGGGTCTCTGAAGCCCAGAGATGGCAGGTGTGGAAGAAGCAGAGCTGCAGGGGGCTGAACGCCCTCTGGAAAACCTGGTCTTCTCACTGGGAATAATTAGGATGGGGCCCAAGACCTAGGAGTTGGAGGCGGGGGGCTTGGGGTGACGGTGGGCTGCATTCCAATCCTGACTGCTACTCCATGGAAATTATTTCCCTGCCTTTAAAATGAGCGTTATCTGTCCCATGCGATGGAGCATGCTGAGGGTTAAGGGCAGGTAAAATACTGAGCAGAGGGTGGCTGTTCCATCAGGGAAAGGAATTGTTAAAAATCATAATATAATGCGTGCAGCATAGAGTTTGCACTTTACCACGTATCGGGTGCTGCTCGAGTAGCGTCTGGCCAAACGCCGGCATCCACGGGGCCGGGCGTGTTCATTATTCCCACTATGACAGGTCAAGCGTGCTTTGTGTGAATGGCTGGGACCGAGAATGTCTCGGGTTTGGTGTTTTCGCGCATGCACGGTGAGATTTCATGGGGAGGGAACCTGAATCCAGACACAGAATTCATTTCGGGGCTCGAGGCCACTTTGCCAAAGGGGGATGAGTTCCCCACTCATGGAGTCACCTTGGTGCCCCCCAAGGTTTGGACATCGGCACATTCTGGAGGAGGGGCTTGTGGGTTAGAGACGCTCGAGCTGCGCAGCTTGGACTCTCGCTATGCTGATGCCAGAAGGCCTGCGGCGACGATTCTGCTAGACAGGATGTGCTGCTACGAACCGGTCTCTGGCTTTCCTGAGTCTCTGCTGTCCCCAGGTTGTGTGACCCTCTCCACCATCCTGGAGCTTGGTCGCCAGCATTTTTTGCCACAGCTTTGGAGTCTGTGGCCACGTAAAGGGCGCCTTGCCCAGAGAGTGGCCCCTAGATCCGTGGCTCTGCCCCCACCCGTCCACAGCTGCTGACCGTGGTCTGATCACAGTGCTTCTCTGGGGCTCGTCTTCGGCAGCAGGAGAGGTGCAGAAGCGACACCGGCCAAGGCAGGCAGGTGACGCAGCTGGCATCCCCAGCCTGGGCTCCACGGCAGGGCACGGGCGTGGCTTTCTCAGGTCACTGATGTTCTTATGCAGCCAGGACTACGCTGCTGTCACAGGCTCATGGAGCATCGCTGCGTGACAAATGATAAGGATCGCATGGGCAGGCACAGGAGATCCGCTGGAGGAACGGAACAGAGACAATCGCTGCGGAGGCTGCAGGCAGCTGCCGGGGCCGAACGAGCGCCGCGGTTCTGCTGAGTTAAGGTCTTCTGCTTGGTTGTGCTGATGCGGGGGATTGTCAGCCGTTCCCGGCCTAGCGGAGTTTCCCGGCGCTCACAGGAATCAGCCCCGGCATCAAGGGGCCTTGTCCCCGGGCAGAAGCATCGAGACCTGGACAGGGTCTGACAGTTGGTCCACCAGGCTGTGTTCTGAGGTCTAATCATGCTCCCTGGCATAGTCCTCGCTGCCTCCTGGGAAGCTCCTAGAAGGGCCCCTCGCCCTCTCCCGGCTCCCTGTGCCCCGGGGACAAACACTTGGCCTTGCAATTAGAGTCCCTCCGACTGCCACCGCAGCAGCCTGCCAAATGCTGGTTAACCAGTTAATTGTGGCTGCCGCCCACCCCTCGAGTGTGCGTAGGAATGTGACAAGTGGCTGGTGACACACTCAGAGCACTCATTTGTGTCCCTGAGTTCAGCCGTTTGACAGGCTCACTTGCAAGTGAAGGAGAGGGCCTCGGGCCGCTGACTCGACTGCAGAGCCCCTTTGGGAAGGATCACAGAGGCAGCTGAGGGACTCCACAGACCCCCGTGCACCCAGGCAGCGCGGCTCGGGCAGGCCCCGGCCGTACCAGACCAGTGACACCCCAGCCTCGCTTATAAAACACATTCCACGGTGAAGGGACCAGGACAGGAGAATGATGTGGCCTGAGGCTTTCCAGGGAAGGTGCGGTCTCCTAGCCCAGCCCAGCCCGACTGGCTTCCCACCCCTGCCTCTCAGCTTAGAGGTTTCCCTGGGTTCACCGGTCTTGGCAAACAAAAGGTGTCTCACGGGCGAACTGGCTCCTGCAGCCTCCCCTCCTGGGGGTTCACAGAGTGAGCTTTTGTGGGTATGGCCGGAGCCAGGGAGACTGCTCTGGGTACACGAGGAACGGGAGGTCTAGCGCGTGTAGTTTAGCGCAAAAAGTAGGTCACAGACAGCGGGCATCATGCGACCCAATTTTTTGGTGGCCAGCAAATTCCTTATTTCCATGTTTGTTTATGAATGGAAAGGTCTGGTAGGACACAGCCCCATCTCGGTGATCTCCTCTCGGGAGGAGGGCGCCAAAGGGACAGTGTGAATGGAAACTTTAAAAGAATTTTTTTTTTTTTTTTCTAAACTGGGCTTACAAAACAAGGGGGCATTGTGCGCAGTATTAATTTTGTGATTGAAAATTTAACAAAGATTTCTAACTGTGCTTGGGGAACAGAAGCGCTGGCCGTGCTTCCAGAATGTTCCCCCCCGCTGACCTTGGTCACCGATGTAGCGAGCTGGGCCGTGGGTGCACTTTATTATTTCAATCGGGCTGCGAGGGCCGAGGGGACAGCAACAGGGGCCCAGGGCAGCACGGACCGCAGCCCCACCACGGACTGCGCGGTGCTTCCGAGTCCGCCTCCGGATCGCCCGGATGTGCCAGCCCCCCTACAGACTCAGGGACGGCTGTGCCCGCATGGCGCTGCTGGGCTATGCTTTGGGGAAATTCAGCGTTGCAGCTCCATCATTCACATAAGCAGGACTCGCAAATCTCTCCCACCGAAAGGAGACCCTGGGTAGCAGGGCAGAGGGCGAGTCCTCCTGGGTGCCAGGTGTTTCCCAGAATGGGTTCCGGGGCTCCCCAGGCCTGCTTGCGCAAGGCTTCGGGGATCCAGCTGCGGTGTTGTCTGTTTGGCAAATGCCCCTTACCGTCATCAGGCCGCTTGGGATGGCCACTTGCGTGGCTGTGAGTCTGCGGAAGGCTCTGACAAATCCTGCAGCAAAACAACAACAGCCACCGCCGCCACCGAAGTTCAAGTCCTGTTCGAACTCTCCCCCGGTCATTTGATTACGGAGCCTGTTGAAACAGTCAGTCCTGGGTGCCCCAAGGTTTCTGCACTCTGACTGCGCCCCAAAGATAGCACAGATGTGTGGTGTGTGTGGAAAGAAGAGATCCTCCCTCCCCCCTGCATAGAGGCCTGGCCACAATAATTCCTCGTGCTGGGGTGAAGGACAATATGGTCGCTGCTTAGTGCTGTGTAGAGTACCCCGGGAATAATGCGAGATCCGGGGCCAGACAGCTCTGGGCCTCCAACCGCGAGTCAGCTAGGGGCTCGCTGCGGGACTAGGGTCAGCCTCCACCTCCTCCAGCAGGTGCGGGGCGCAACTTCCCTCCACTGAGCGCAGGAGGAGCTGGAGGCACAGAGAGGTTTAGTTACTTACCAGAGGTCACCCCGCGACCCCCATCAAATAGTGTCCCGGCTCCCTGCCCACTGAGGGACCCCAGAGGTAATGCTTGCTTTCTGTCTGCACTAGGGTTTTGTTTGATCTCTCTCTCTCTCTCTCTCTCTCTCTCTATATATATATATATATATATATATATATATATATAAAATATAAATTTATTTTAAAAATATATTTGGTACAGGTTCTCGCTAAGCAGCTTGGATTCGTAGTGATCCTCCTGTCTCAGCCTTCCCAGAGCTGGGACTACAGGCAAGCGCCACTATGCCCAGTCTTGATTGAGCTATCTGGCCGGCCCTTTCTTGTCTATTTTAAAAGCACTTCCAGAATTCTTCGATGCATGCCCACCTCCGGCCAGCTCAGGGCCCGGGCCTGGGTTGGCGCCCAGCACTGCTGCAGTCACGATTCCGATTATTCATGCTGGGCTCTGGGTTCTGAGCTCTCAGCTGCGCGCACAGCTTCCTTCCTCATCCCGCTTCTTTCCCTTCGTTACCTCCTCCCCTTGTTATCCTCTTCCTCTTTTCCATCAACAGAAAAAGAAACCAAAAAGCCAACGCGGAACGTGTGCGCTGCAGCCGCTCAAGTATTTTGCAAGGAATGGGGTCAGGATCAGGGCCTCCTCCAGCGCAGCAGCCAGGGGGCTTGGCTGGGATGTAGGTTCCCAGGCGGGGCGATTGGTGGAGGGGCGAGGCCGGGTCCCGGGGGCGGGGCGATTGGTGGAGGAGAGGTTCTCAGGGGCGGGGCTTTAGGGGCGGGGCCGGCGGGAAGGGGCGGGGCGTCACGCCCCGGGGTCCCCGCACCCGGCCCCTAGCAGGCAGGACCCGGCCTCGGGAAGTGGCTACGGTTCTCATCCCCAGCGGGTCTGCGGAGCTGTTCTCGCCGCCTCGTGCATGCCAATTAGGCCCTAATTTGATTTCTGCTCTATCTGCGCGAACCCCATTAAAACCCCATTCTGCTCATTACCAACAGCTTTCCTGCATCTCGGCGCCTCGCTCCCTGGGCTGTGCGCGCTGGGCTGGTGGGGACAGCAGTTTCTGCGCCCTCGGCTTGGTTGGACCCGGTCACCCGGCCGATGCTCCGGAGCAATGGGATGGTCGAGTGTTGGTATCCGGAGGGGTCGGACCCGGTTATGAGGTCCCCCCACCTCGGGCACCGCTCCGTCATAGCCTTGCTGGGGCTGCGGCTGGGCAGTTCCCAGCCGGGGATATCCATCCTACGCCACCTCCAGGAAGCCTGGCTGGGTTTTCTGTTCCGTCCCCTCCGCTTGTCATCAAAGCCAAGCTCTCAGCCCGTCTCGAGTCTGCATTCCTCCTCTGTGAAACGGGAGCCACGCGGGGATGACCCTTGCTTCCTAGGGCGGTGGGGACGAATCGCGCCACCACCCACGACCCAGGGCAGGCGACTGAGACACCTAGAATGTACAAGGTTAAGGGTGAGCCCCAAATCTCCATAATGAAAATAAATGCACTAGGCCTTGGGTTCTGTCCCAGCGGGGGTGGGGTGGGGTGTTTGTTTTGAGACAAGATCTCATTAAAATGCTAAATTGCCAGGGGTGAGCTCGGACTTGTGATGCCCCAGCCTCAGCTTCCAGAGTGCTGGAGCTATTGGTTTGTGCCCAAAACGATTTTCTAAAGGACTGAAAATCAAGATCAGAAATAACATTAATGAACTAATTATGCAAAAAAATGAAAGACCAGACATTAGGATGAGGCAAACCACATTCAAGGTGGAATCTGGTCCTACTTTAAAATGTCGATGTTTTTGTCCATTGTGGATACTTTTGCATTCATTTTAAACTGGAAAAAACTGCACGAAGCGCTCTTTCAGGGCCACAGAGGGCTCCTTGGGCTCCTTGGCCTTGTTCCTTGCCCATCAATTTCCTTCTTCTTCAGCAGAGGCCAGACCGTAGCCTGCTCCCAGCCCTCAGGAGCACTCACAAGAATGCCCTTCACTAGGCCCTGGCCTCAGTTTGCGAAATGGGGCAGGAACGGCTGTTGCTAAGAATATTTGGAGAATTCACCATCAGGCAGCATGGTGCAAAGCATTCTGGGGTCTAGGCAAGTTCAAGGTCTGGCTTTGTCACTTGGTACTGAGAGGAGCGAGGATCTGGGTCTGTTTTCGCCTCTGGATGTTCAGTCCTCAAACACTGCAGTGGATAGAACTTGGTTCTGCTCACCATGATGCTGTACCTGTGTCTGAGGTGTAGCGAGGACCAACTTGCATTGCTGTCACTGAATGCAGGGAAATTCTTGACCTTGACTGTCGTTGGCATAGCATGGGTGCGCTGTAAGTCGGGATAGCCTTGGCTATTTCATATTTTAATAAGGGGCCTGGCACATACTCGGGGCTGAGTTGACTTAAGAGCAGACTACTACTGCCTTGTTCCTTGCCCATAAATTTCCTGCACAGAGTAGTTCTGCAAAAGCATTCACAGAGTAGGTCGACTAAGTGATGTAAGAAAGACACTCCCTTCCATTTTGGGTTTCTGGGATGGTTGGGGACCTTTGTCCTTTGACGTTTCCAATACCCTTCATCTCCGGGTAATAATCACAATGCTGTTGATCAGGTGGCTTCGGAGATGAAGTCCTCCTGACACATTCCTGGGCTGGGCACCTCTCCCCACAAACCACCCTCCACACTGGCAGAAGCCACAGAGGTGGCTTTGGAGGTCTGGGAAGGCTGGCCCCGGAGGGGTCCTTCTCTGCTTGGCCCCCACTGGCCCCGGAGTCAGGATGCGCTGGCGCAGCAGCACCTCCCCTCCCTCCCTGCGTCCCGGGACATGGCCGCGGTGGCCCTTGGTCTTGGGCACCGCACTCTCCCATGGAGTTCTCAGCCGAGCCTGGCTGCTGACCTTGGCTAAACTCACACGGTGCACCTGCGCCTCCTGTGTGCTGGCCTGAGCCCCAGAGCTATCCCCAGACTCCTCATTGCCTGCAGAGGGTGTGTGTGTGTGTGTGTGTGTGTGTGTGTGTGTGTGTGTTGGGGGCATCACTGAAGCTGTTTCCAAGGTCTGACTTATACAGATACAGGTAGTTGCATTGATGTCTAACCTGGATGATGCAGGAAGGCGCCCTCAATTCAAGATCCTTTATTTGTATTTTCACTTTTTATTTTTTTTTTGGTACTGAGAATCAAACTCAGGGCTTCACACCCAACAGGCAGGTGCTGTGCAGACCCACAATCCTTAATTTAAAATGGGGAAAACGTCACAAACCCATGAAGTGTAATTCCAGCCCTCGGGGAGGCTGAGGCAGGAGGATCACGATGTCAAGTCTGGGCAATGTAGCAAGCCCCTGTTTCAAAATTTGAAAAAAGACTGAGGATATAGTTCTACCTGAAGGCCCTGGGTTCAATTCTTTTATTTGTTTGTTTGTTGCAGGGTCTCACAACACAACTCAGACTTGTAGTGATCCTCCTGTCTCAGCCTTCCCAGCCCTGCGATTATAGGAGTGCGCCACCATGCCTGGCTTCAGGAGGGCACTGTGTGCCTGGGATTCAAGACCAGCACGGCATGCAGGATCAGAAATCAAACCCAGGTCCTTGCACTTGCCAGGCAGGTGATTAGACTGCTGAGCTGTCTCCCCAGCCCCGCCCCTAGGTTCAGTTCTTAGTCCCATCCAAAATAAGCAAACAAAACAATTTAGCCACATCTACAAAGATCCATACTCCAAATCAGTTTTCATAGGCAACAAGATTTGAGGAGCTACTTTTCAGGAGTTGGATTCTTGGGGTTCCTTTTTACCTCTTACACTGACTTTCCATGCTCTAGGCTCTGCTGGGCCATGACAGAACCTCAGAGCCCCAGCTGAGCTCCCCTCTGGCTCCAAGACCTTGCAGGTCTTCCTCAGAGAGCAACCCACGAGCGGCTTCACCGCCCAGTTCGCAAGTGTCCCCTCTGCGTGCCTAACACCACTCCGGAGCGCTTTCCACCCCTGCTTCGGCTCGCAGGAGGCCCGTCCAGTACAGTCTGCGAGGCAGCCAGGAACTCGAAACTTACTTTCTCCGCGGATTAGTCACTTGCTTGGAGACTTCCAGCTCACGGGGCGGCCCCGGGGCAAGCTGCTGGAGCCTGGGTTTTGTTCTGGGAGCAGGGGAAGGGTGGACGAGTCAAAGCCTGCTGCTCAGCTCCAGGCCCACCTCAGCCCTGACTCACAGCCCTGGGGACGACGGTTGCCGGGACTTCCCTGGAACTTCCCGTGTTCCCAGGTGGCCGGCAAGCTCCTCAGAGACCTCTTCTTCCCTGTCTGTGGGTAGCTCACAAATGAGGGAGCCGTGAAGGACTTAGGGCATTAGCAGAATTAGGAAGACCTGCTTTGTCTCCGAGCAAAATAATAACTATTATTATTATTATTATTATTATTATTATTATTTCAGTACTCGTAGGACAGATCAAGTTCATGAATGAGTCTCAGGTCAGCAGATCCTGATTTGTGGTCCCACCTGCTTCTTCTTTTTTTTTTTTTTTTTTTGCCAGACAGGTACTTGTGCCACAGAGCTCTCTCCCCGGCCTCAAGAAGTAGTTCCTTTTTTCTTTTTTCTTTTTTTTTTTGGCGGTACCAGGGATTGAACTCAGGACCTTGCACTGGCCAGGCAAGCACTTCTTCCACTGAGCTATCCCTCTGGCCCCCACCTGCCTTTGATTGGCACATCTGAGCAAAGAATTTCCTGTCCTAGCTGGGCCTCAGTTTCCCTGAGATAGCACCACGTTGGTGGGAAGGGGCAAGGATGGTTTTGGGGGAGGTTCCCCAACTGCCCGGCCCGCTTTGGAATCTAATTCAGAAATGAAGACAAAGAGTGGTTAGAGAAGAAAGGGTCAGTATCGGTCCAAGGTCTCATTAGGTTTATTACTCATCAGGACAGGGTGAGAGGACGGGCCTGGAGTGGGCTGGCTCCACGAGAGCTTCCCAACAAGCTGCGTTAGGTCCCTGGAGGGAGCAGTGGCTATAGTTTACTTAGTGCTTTTGTTAAGTGTCTGTAATGTGCCTGGCGTGGGGCTGGGGCTGGGGCTGGGGCTGGGGCTGGGACAGGGCAGAGCACAGGCGCCCACCAAACACCCGGGATCATCCTTCTGGGGAGAGGGAGTTAAAAGCTCTCTGGAAAACCACAGGCAGAAACCTCATCCACCCAGCCAGTGCCAGAGCTCCCAGCGGTAGCCCAGGAGCCCCTGGGGATCCCAGCCCTTGGAGGCCATGCAGCCGGCTGGGGCAGCTTCTCACCTGGAGGAACAAGGTCACCTCCAGCTTGCAGGCAGCACCACCTGTGTGGTTCATCTGACCTGTATGCGGCCCTAGGTACAACGGGAGAAGCTTGGGGGCATCCGCTGTGGAGGACGCGGCCCTGGGCCGCTGGATCGCTGTGGGGCGGCCCGGGGAAGAGCCTGGTATCGGCCTAGCAGGAGGTGGTACCAGCGACGATGCAGACAACCCCCTGCCACCAGGCAGCTCCCAGGCCTAGATGCCCACCAGCAGGCAGAGCTTAGAAGCAAAAGGGAAAGTTAGGAGCGGCCGAGAGCAGATCCAGCGGCCGGGTGTCGCACCCTCTTTAAGCTGCGGTGACTTCCAGATGAGAAATGAAGGTGAGCCTTAGGGACCTCGGCCTTCGCAGCGCTGCCCTAGCGTAGGTGGTGAGCACGCACTCGCTGCTGCATGCGCCTTCCGTGTGGTTCCAGGGCGTGTGTGGATCCGGAAGCCCGTTTGAGGGCCTTTGTTAGGCACTCTTCTTCGGGAGTTCTCAATAATGTGGAGAGGCAGAGGCAGCCCTGCCTTCCTTCATGCACCATGAAAGGCGACCCAGAGGGGACACCCCGCTAGTCAGTGTCAAGCTGGGCCAGGACCACCAACGGCACATGGCTAAGGGGCTGTTTCGAACAGCCCTGGGGTGTGCTCCAGAGGTGCCATTAACAGGGGACACGGTGACAGTTCCTCTACCCTCTTGCTACCAGGTGGTGCAGCGACCCTGTTGGCACACAGCCTAATTCTTCCCATAGCCGCTTCTTTATAGCTGGTTGATGGGTGTCGGCGACAGAGGGCCAAGTGCGCGCTAGAGTTGAGGAGTGCAGGGCCGATGCAGCTGCAGATGGCTTTGACGTCCAGGCTTCCACACGGAAGAATGTTTCTCCTCCATCCACCCATCCATTTAACACACCCATAGGCAGAGCCGGCAAATTTCAGCCCATCTCCCAAGGCCCTAAAGTACAGTGCAAGGTCTTTTACCGCAGCGTCCACAGCCCAGCAGGCTGCCGTGGCCTTGCTCTCTCCCATCTCTGGCCGCTGTCCTTCTTGTTCGCTACACTCCAGCAACCCTGGCCTTCTGTCCGCTCCTAGCGCTTGCCAAGCTCTCCCCACCCCAGGGCCTTTGCACTCCCTGCTCCTGCTGTCTTAGAACATCCTCACCCCGTCACTCTCCCCCTTCCCTCCTGGCTGGCTTGGTCTCATCCTTGAGCTCCCAGCTTGAATGTCATTTTCTCAGAGAGCGCTTCTTCGACTTTATCTAAGAATATCCCTCCACTACTCTCCGACCATCTGTTTCCTTTTAGCACTTGCAACAATCTGTAGCTGTTCTATGTCTTTATTTGCTTATGTATTTATTATCCAGCTCTCCTTTGACCAACTAGCGCTCCACAAAGGTAGAGACCGCGTTGCCTTGTGCATGTTCTATTCCCAGATGCGGCACATGAGAAGGGCCCAATAACTGCAGAACGAATGACTAAACAGAGTGTTTGGAAGCAGCAGAATTCCTCCGCCACCACTTTGCCCTACTTAGCGCAGTAATCCAATCAACATTTGGCTGCAGCCCCCGCTCCTGCCCCAATCCCAAGCTGGTAAGAACAGGGCCGTCCAAGACAGGGGTCTCCGGGGCCAGCTACAAAGCCAAATGGAGAAGACAGAGGTCCTCCAATTTCAGCTTTGGAAGCAAGAGCCAGCCCAGTGCAAGGCAGTCATGGTGTACCTAACTTATGCGAGGGGCACATTGGTGGCTTTTTAAAAAAATGTGTTGTCACCCTGGTCTGTCAAAGCCAGCTGGCCTCTGGGTACTTCTGCGAAGGCGCTCTGAAGCCCAGGGGTTGGGCGTGTGGGGTATCAGGGGCTCTCAGGAGTTGTGGCGCTTTCTTAGGATAAGGCGGCTGGCTCCTGGAACTGCAGTTTAATTAAATTCAGTTGGCTGCGTACCTTCCAAGGCTGTCCCAGGTCTCACCAGCCCTCGCAGACGCAGGCATCTTTTGAGCAAATGGAAGAGAGAGGGAAAGGGAGACAGAGAGGGAAAGGGAGAGGCATGGGGAGAGAGACATAGGGAGACAGAGACAGAGACAGAGACAGAGAGACAGAGAGACAGAGACCGAAAGAGGGAGAGGTGGAGAGAGGAGAGAGACAGAGACAGACAGAGATAGAGACAGAGACAGAGACAGAGGGAGAGGGAGGGGTAAGAGGGGGAGAGAGACACACACAAAGACAGACAGACAGAGACAGAGACAGAGGGAGAGGGAGAGGGAGGGGTAAGAGGGGGAGAGAGAGACACAGACAGACAGACAGACAGAGATAGAGACAGACTGACATAGACAGAGATAGGCAGGCAGAGAGAGAGAGACAAAGACAGAGAGATAGAGAGAGATAGGGAGAGAAGGAGACAGAAGGGGAGAGAGAGGGAGAGAGAAAGAGAGACACAGACAGACAGACCTACACAGAGAGATAGAGACAGAGAGAGAGGGAGAGGGCAAGAGAGGGAGAAAAAGAGACAGATAGACAGACAGAGATAAAGACAGGCAGAGACAGAAAAAGAGACAGAGACAGACAGAATCAGAGGGGGGGAGAGAGGGAGAGAGACATAGACAGACAGACAGACAGACAAGCAGGCAGACAAAGAGACAGACATAGAGACAGAGACAGAGACAGAGACAGAGCAACAGAGACAGAGACGGAGAGAGCGCCATCCTGGTGAAAGGTCAGCAGGCATCTTCTCCCTGGGTGTGTGCTGGGGGGAGGCCAAGGGACCTGTGAGCCGGGTCCTGCCCCCCGGCTCTGCCTCTGTCTCTCCTCCGCAGAGGCGCGATGGAGCAAGACACTGCTGTCTTCACAGAGGTGGCATCAGGGCCATTAGAGAGGTGCAGAAGGGGCACACACACGCCCTTGCCCCGAGCTCCAGGCAGGGCGGGCTCCGCAGCAGGGTGACTCAGCCCCCACTCCAGGCTTGAACCTGCAAGACAGGTGCTCCCGGCTGGTGTCCCCAGGAAGAAGGCCCCAGGCCCACAGCAGATCCCAGAAACATGAGCGGTCCCAAAGAAGCCAGGGACCAGGGAGACAAGCACACCTGGGTCTCCTTCGTGGTCCCAGAAAGAACAGCTGGGGGTAGGGGGGAAGGACAGGACAGCACGGACACATGGAATGTTAGACACCTCCATAAGACATAGATCCGCATGTAGAGTCTGCAGCAAGTCTGAGAACAGGAATTTCTGGGGCTGGGACTGCGGCTCAGTAGTAAATCACATGCGTAGCATATGCAAGGCCCTGGGCTCTATCTCCAGCACAAAAAAAGAAGAAAAGAAAAAAAAAGAAAAATTTCTTTTTAACCTAATTTTTGATAATAATAATAGCAAAACCAATTCTACCCTAACCCCCTCTACCTCTCACAAAACTGAAAAACACTCCTTGGTTTGTAGGAAAATCCTCTAAACTGCAAGAGGTTTTGCAATGCCCATTTCCCAGATGGAGAAGTCGAGGCACGTACACACAAAGGTAATTCACACCCTGCTTGTAAAGGGCCAGAAGCATAAGTTGAAATAAATGGTTGAGCTTGTGTATCAATAAATACTTGATAGTATTTATTGGCAACATACCCTTATCGATTACCGCCACTGTTTGGGCTCTGGGGATGTAAGAATAAACAATAAATAAACATACAATCCTTTCTCCAAAACAAATGTAGTTATTCTGTACGACAATCAGACATTTATTAAAAACGTTTAACATCTTTTAGTTATTTATTTGGCACAAGGCCTTGCTATGCAGCTCAGACTCGTAGTGATCCTCCTGTCTCGGCCTCCCCAGTGCTGGGATTACAGGTGTGCACCACCACATGTGGTTTCGGAGGCCAGGGGTTCCGGAGCCAGCATGCCATGCAGCGCCAGGGATTGAACTCGGGTCATTGCACTTGCCAGGCAGGCACTTAAACCACTGAACTCTCCCCAACCACCACTTTTTTTTTTTTTTAAAGCCATTATTTGCCTTCAGAAATGTCGCTCTTCTTTCCTTTCCTTTGGTTTCTGTTGCTTGTATGCTGTTGGGCTACTGATGACAGAGCCCCGGGCAGGTGCCGTCCCCCTCAGCACATTGCAGGCTCCTTCTGTTCTACCACAGGACAAGCGGTTTAGGATGTTGACTCTCTGCCTTCAGCGTCCCAGGTAGCTGGGATTACAGGTGTGCGCCACCATGCCTGGCTTTTCTTTTACTTTCTAAGACTGCACCTTACACATGGACACATGTATTTATCTCATTCTCCTAACGCACTGCAGCCTGTTCAGCAGCCCTGCCTCCGTTTGCCTGGCATGGAAAATGGGTCCCCTGCCCAGTCTGGTGGGCCCTATAGATTCCCTTTCAGAACCATACATTGTAATGGATGAGATAACGCACACAGGCGGAAAGCAATTATACTGTAATACGTATATTAAAATAGTAATAGCACATTTAAGAAATAGTAGCAGGCAAGCTCTTATTTTTTCTCCACTAAGTTGCAAGGTGCAACTGCGGGTCTCTCTACTACCGCGATGTTTGCTTATGTGTTGAGGCGCACAGATGGTATTTTGATGGACCTGCAAAGCCTGCTTGGTGGCATGCAGCGGTCTCTAGGGCTTGCGTGGGGGCCTAGGTCACACGCAGCGCTGCTACCACAGGGCTTTGCCACTCGAAAGCGTAGGAGAAGAAGGTGCCGCCCTTGAGTTGGAGGTAAGTGAAACCAGGAAGGTATTTTTCCCAGTTGACATCATGGGTACCTGAAACTACTGAGGCAGCTGCTGGGAGTCTGACGACCTCAGGACAGAGGGCCCTAGGTATAGAGTGGCACTTGCCACAGTGTGTCCTGTCCTCAGGCACCCGGGGCTGAAAAGGAAGCTGCAGGGTGAGACGGTGAGACGGCTGGCTCTGAGGGCGGATGAGTGACAGCTCAATTCTTGCATGTCATCGGGGCAAAGATGGCCTGTGTCGTAGTCCTGGTCCTGGCCCATGGGAGTGGGGATGGCGTCGCGAGAGACGCCCCACGGAACGCCCCCAGATGGGTCAGTCTGAGTTCTGCCGTCTGAGCAGTGAGCCCGAGGGTCCTGCCCAGCGGGTGCTGGGGGCCCCTCTTGCCCTTCATTGTGACCCCGGTGCCTCTCGCCCAGGCCTGGGAGTGTGAAGGACCGCTCTGGACCCAGACCTTTCCAGATGGCTGCTCTGGTCCCCACCCGGAAGCAGGCCCCAGGAGGGGGATGTCGGGAAGGGCCTCTTCCACCTCAGTGATGCACCCGGGGAGCTGGGGGGGGTGGGTGCTGCACCCCTTACTGGAAGTTGCCCGGCTTTTCTTTTCTTTGTTTGGCCTTTTAAAAATCCTCCATGGAAGCCCAAGTCGCCCACTGAATCCTTGAGGGGCGAATTCCAATGGCATGAACCACGCGTCTCTCAGGACAGGCCTGGGCCATGAGAAGCCCGCGCCATGCCAACAGCAGTTGCGGCAGCGCTGGCCCCAGGGGCTCCGCCTGAGCTTGCCCCTCCTCCCTGCACCCCGAGATGAAGAGAACCAGGGCCCCCTTTCCCTTCTCCCGCTTCCCCCTTACCTCCCCTAGCACACCCTGGAAAGCTCGGCGACTTCTGGATCTGCGTCCCCTGAGCAGCTTCAAGCAGACCCCGCCTGGATGCAGAGGAAGACGAAGCTGGTGGCTGGGGCTGGAGCGAGGAGGCGGCGCCGTGCAGAGCAGCGCGCAGGGTCCGCAGTGTCCACCGCATCTCCAGGGTCCGTCCCTCCTGGGCGCTCGCCCGCGCCTTGGCGTGTCTCTCCTTCCACCCGGGATCTCCCGATCGTGTTGAGTTTAATGTGTACCTTGGGGAAAGAGAAGTCTTCATTCCTGCTCTGGTGTGTTTTAGGGGCTCGTGGAATGAGTTGCATCAAATCCTTTGTTGGGGTCATCTTTTTGTGGGGTGCGTGTTGGTCTGCTTCTGTTAAGTGCCGCGTCCAGAAGCGTGACTTTCCTAGTCCTGTGAAAGCTTAGTTTCGGTCCTCTCTCCACAGTTGTTCCTTCTGGGATTTGATTTTGAGCTGTTTGAGGGCCAGAACTGTTTCTACCCTCCTCTCTTCCTCTCCCTCCCATTGCACAAATACTTCCTGAGCACCTACTATGCGCCATCACCCCCTCCTCTCCATTCCATTCCTTCTCTAACACTTAGCGTGACTGTTAACAGGTAGCAGATGTCACATGAATGAATGAAACGCTAAGAGGGACTTCAGGAAGCAGCCCAGAGTTTCAGGTACTCCTGAAAGGGGTGGATGTGGTTGACTCCTTAGAGAAGCCAGGCAGCAAAAAGAGGGGCTGGCCTCGGGACCCACGGGGGCCAGCACCACCCTGTCATTTCCTATCTTGCTAGAGGACCAGAAAAATCAAGCTCTTTGTTCAGGCTACAGTCACCTTATTTTAAAAATTGTCAATCTTAAAACTTCTTGTAGGCCCAGAGAACTACGATTCTGTAGACCGATGATCCTCTAGAAACCTTGACCCTCCCCAGCCTAGTCCCACAAAGCCAGATTCTCCCCTACAACAGCATGAAGATCACCAGAACCCAGAACCATGCCCAGCTTGCTTCTTGGACTGGCGCTTCTTGGTCTCGCTCAGAACTGGCTGTGTTCTTTCTTGTTCGGCAATCTACAGTGGCTTCCAGGGGCTGGTCACCTCCAGCCTACCTCTCTCTCTCTCTTAGAGTCCACAAATTGACATCATTCCCCAGCGCTCAGTATTGGGGTCCCACCTTCCAATAAGGAAGCCATCTTGGGGCTGCCATCTTGGAGTGTTTCTCATTTCATTTATGCCATCCACACCTCAGGGGTGACATATATTTCTAATTTAAATTGATCTTGCTTGATTAGATAGGTCATTCAAAAGTAAAAACTCACTACAGAAAAGAAAGCAAATGAATTATCCAAAAACTCTTGTCGCCATTTTGGTTTGCTTTCTTCTCAATTTTTTTTTCTTTTAAAATAAGAGTAGGGATTTTCACAGAAGAACTATATTAATTTCATTAGCCGTTGCTTACGGTTAGTTGGGTGTAGAGGTCATTTTTAATCTTTACCATAATCTACATGGTGTAAGGAACATCCTGTAACTAAATCTTTTTATGCGTCTTTAATTATTTCCTTGGGCTAAAATTCCTATCTGAGGAATTATTGGGATTAAAGGCTTTTTGATGACGGAGGGGGTAGGGATGGGGGACAAAGAGACAGCTTGAGGTACAAATCCTTCTTGGAGTTGAGAGGAAACCAGCTGAGGAAGTGATAATTTCTCTCTCTCTCTCTCTCTCTCCCTCCCCCCCCCCTCTCTCTCTCTCTCTCTCTCCCTCTATCTGCCTGCAGTGCTGAGGCTCAAATCCAGGGGCCTCATGCATGTTAGGCAAGCATTTTACCACTGACCTATATCCCAAACTCCTTCCCTATCTTTTCCTTTGGGAAGTGGCCAGTTGAAGCAGCATCCTTAGCACCCCCGCATCCTTCCCAACCAACCTCTGGTGCCTCAGATTTCTAGAAGGTTCTCCAAAAGCAATGTGCTGGGGGTGAGGTGGGGGGAGCAAATAGCTGCCGTGACTTTAGCAGGTGGTGGAAGCTGCCACTCAGGGTGTGGCCCTGGCACCAGCCTCTCCCGAGTCCCCAGCCCCCACTTCCCTGGCCTCCACACCCCTCTCCCTCCCCATCAATGAACTGTGTACTTGGACAGACACATGTGATTGACTGCGGTATTAAGAAAATATGTGTGACACAATGTTTCTTAGCTTTTTCCAGAGACATTTATATCACACAAATGGCATGTTGGTCTCTCCCCTGTCTTAGCCACTAAGAGTGAATAAATCAATTGTTCTAATCAGGCTAATGGACAGCACAAAGGCTAGAAAGATAGGTGGGCAGGGCTTTTGTAAGCCTGCTGAGGCCTGACTGAGGGTCGTGGGAGGGGTCTCAGCCTCTTCCTACCTCCAGGCCCCTGGGAGATAGGCGCGGTGACACAGAGTGTCTCCTGACTTCTCTGGATTAAGATTTTGCAAAACACTTGGAGTTCCTTGGAAGACAGTAGCCGAGGACTTTGTCTCTTTTTTTTTTCTTCCCCGCTCCTTTGGATCTGAGCACAGGAGCAGCTCCGCATGCACAGAGAGCGCACCACTGTGTTCTAATTTGTAAGCTTTATGTCTCACACCATCTCGTAGACCTGACCTTTCAGAGCAACTTGAAATTGTGAGGGGGAGGGGATTTGTTTGTTATGGTTGTTGTTACTACATAAAAATTAATGGTTTGGCAAACACAGGGATTGTCGTGTTGTGCAGAGGTCATGTTTATACCAGGCAAATATATTTCAGGCTTCTTAAACCTTCAGTAGTACTGTGGGGCCGGACTAGGTGCAGTTCCCATGCAAGACTCAGACTCCCGTGCCAGATTCCTCAGGGCTCCGAGGAGGGCTGTTAGCAGGTCCTGACTCTAGGGCGCAACCCCATCAGGCCCCAGATTCCTAACCGACAAAGTGGGTTGTTCAGCTCCTGATTTATTGAGGTTTCATAGTCTTTTCCCCTTTGGGCAATGAAAAAAAAAAAAAAATCCAGAGAAAGGGACATTCCCAGAGATGAGCCATCCAAACTTGGACTGCGTTCAGCGTTCATGTATCCATTCACCGTTCACCAAATATTTATTGAGTGCTGAGTGCCTGCCAGAGACTGGGCCGAGTGCTCGGAACACACAGAGGAGGGCGAAAAGCAGGACAGCGGGGAGGGAAGGGGAGGGCAGGCAGGCGGGCAGGCGAGGGACAGTAATCAGAAGCCGCACTCGGAAATGTAAAGTTCATGCCCAATTTCCAGCTACGTGAGGGAGTCCATGGGACCCAGGTGCCCCGTAGAGGGGACCTGACCTGGCATTGGAGAGAGGGAGCAGAGAGCAGGCTGAGGACACCGAGGCTCCGGGGACCCTTGCTAAGGGTGTGCAAGGCTGGAGTCCAAAGAACGAGGCCAAGGGAACAATAGGATGGCGCTAAGCACCCCCATTGCAGGGGCAATAATGAACACACACATACATACACACACACACACACACATACACGCACATGCACACGCACATACACACACAGAAAATGACAAGGGTTTGTTGGCAAAGATGTGCAAAAATCAGATCCCTGGTCTGCTGCTGCCAGGAACATAAAACAGCCTAAGCCCTGTGGAAAACAGTTGGCAGTTCTTGAACGAGCTAAGCACAGGAGTTACCATGTGACCCAGCAATTCCATTCCTAACTATGTACCCCAAAGAATTGGAAACAGATGGCCACACGGCACTTGCCCACAAATGTCCGGGGAGGTGCTCATCACAGTAACCCAAGGGTGGAAGCAATCTAAACACTGATCAACAGAGGTCTGGCTCAACCAAATGCAGCCTGTCCATCCGGTGGAGCATTACTTGGCCATGAAGAGGAATGAAGTGCGGACACATGCAGCAATGTAAATGGACCTTGATGATCTCATGCTAAGTGAAAGGCGATAGAGGCAAAAGGCCACACATTGGATGGTTTTGTTTATATAAGATACTCAGAGCTGTGGGCCGGCAAGATAGCTCAGTGGACTAAGTGCCTGCTTAGGCAAGCTCAGGGATCAGGGTTCGATCCCCAGCACCACATGCCCTCCCTCGTAGCGCACTGAGCAGGCCACCTAGACCAGGTGTGACTGTGGCACGCCTGTAATCCTAGTCCTGGGGAGGCTGAAAACAGGAGGATCACTATGAGTCCATGCTGCGTAGTGAGACCCTGTACTAAATACATTAAAAAAAAAAAAAAAAAAAGATACTCAGAGCTGGGCATGGTGGCGTACACCTGTAGTCCCAGCTCTGAGGAAGCTAAGGCAGGGGGATTATCATAGGTTTGAGGCCAGTCTGAACTATATAGCAAAGCTATGTTTGTTTGTTTAAAGGACATAAAATATGCAGTGTCAGAGAGCAGCTTAGTTGCCAGGTTGGGAGGGGGAGGCAGAGGGGGAAGTGGCTCCCATAGGTACGGGGTTTCCCTTTGAGGTGATGAAAATGTTCTGGATTCAATGGCGGTCACGGTTGCACAGCAGCATACATCTACTGAATGCCACTGAGTTGGGTGACTTGAAAAGGCAAATTTCATGTTCGCTATCATGATTTGCTTTTTGAAAGGGTGGGGTTCAGGAGGCAGCGGAGGCAGCAGATCCGAGGCCTGGGAACAGGGAACGGACCATAGCTGCTGATGGAAGGACGAGGGAGGTCTGTGAGGAGGTGGGACGTGGGGAAGGGGACACGGATGGCCTGGACGGGGGCGGCAGCAGCAGTGCAGGCGATGGGCAGATCTGAGCGGAAGGAGCAGATCAGATGCAGGGAGCCAGGTGTTGGATGCACAGCCATTCTCCTTCCTATGCATGGGTGCATGTACCGGGGAAGAAGGCGTGTCTTCGGAGGGAGGCGAAGCCAGTGCCAGCACAGGGTCCCCTGCCTAAGTGTTTGATTTCCATCGCTTCAGGCCTCAGTTTCTCCCTCTGCAAAATCGGGGCCCGAGGACTCACAGACGCTGGAAAGAGGCAGGCATCGGAGGCCAACGGCGCCTGCCCTTGCTTCCTCTGGGATTCTTGGGAGGCGCAAAAGAACCGACTGTCCTTCCAGGTCGATACCATGGCCTAAGGAAGGCCGCGCGCAGGCTGGGGACGATGATGTTTGCTGCAGAAGGCAGGTGCCTGTGGGAAATTCGCGGAAGCCTCGCTTTCCAGTCGCTCTGCAGGTGATAGATGGTAGGTATTAAAAGCTATGCTTAAAACAAGATTGGAGGACTCCAGAAAGCACTGTGAGATTAGAGCTGCTGCTGACAAGGCTTTCTCCCCTCCTTGCTCCGCCCCCTCCAGCGCGGGCACCGCCCCCAGGAAAGCCCCACCTCCGGCTCGGGCCACGCCCCTTAGGCTAGCGCGGGCCACGCCCCCAGATAAGCCCCACCTCCGACTCGGACCACGCCCCGTAGGCTAGTGTGGGCCACGCCTCCTGGCGCCCGTCTCTCTGGGTTGGAGGCTTCCACCTGTGCTAAGCGTTTAGTGCCTGGGAGGAGGCGAGGGGCTCTCGACGGATGGAAGGGGGGCAGTTCGGAAACTGGCAGGTGATACTGGGGAAACTAGTCTGAGACAGATCCCTACTCCCCTGCCTCCTTGCCCGCCCCCTTGCCGAGGGCCTTGGCTTTTGCATAATGTAAGTACTTGTTTAATGCGCGAGCTGGCTCGGGAGCTCGCCATTTGTCTTTCTGCCCCCTCATCCGCCGTGTGCTTCCGCCTGTGTCTGCCTCTGTGGGCGCGCCAGGAGGGGAGGGTACTTCCCCACAGCTCCTGTGTGACCCCCAGCTCGGGGTGGAAGCCAGCGAACGAGGGAGGCTGGGGCGGTGGGGGAGGGGTGGGGAGCCAGGGGGCGGGGGCGTCCGGCCTGCGGGACTAGCTCTGATGCCAACTTGGATGCCATCCCCTTCTCCAATAAAAGGAACTTTTCACTTGTTTTTCAAACACTCTTTGCATTATTATTTTTTTTTTTTTAATTTAAAGAGACTGGCTTGTGTCCGTTTGATTGGATGCATCCTGGCGCTGAAGCAAGGTTGTCCTGCGCTCTCCCGCGCGCATACACACAAGCACACACGCAAGCACACACGCATGCACAAGCACGGTTTTCCCCTTGTATCTACTCCGATTACAACCGCCCCTCCTCCACGGCCCCTTCCTGTCCTGGATCTTGGATCCTGGATGCAGCCTTCTGCGAGTCCTGCCAGGGCCGCGTAGGGGGGAAGGGGGGGCTGCCTGTGCCGGAGAGGGGTGTGAGGGGGGAGGGGCACATAACGAAGGCCAGAAAGAACAAATTAGATAATCAAAAGAATTACAGTAATTGCTTTCACTTTCCCAAGACCGCGCTGCGGATTCCCTCTCCTGCCCTTCTCTGGCTTTCGGTCCGTCGGGAATACTGGGTCTCCCCTCCCCTCTCCTCTCCCAGGCTCCCGTTCTCTCCTCCCTTCTCCTCTCTTCTCTTCTCCTCTTCTCTCCCCCGGCTCCAATGCATTCCCTCTCTTCCACTCTCTTCTGGTGTGCTGGAACGTTCGCTGGAATATGATGAATGATTACCTGCCACGGCTTGTTTATTATAATGCAGGCAATCAATTACACATCCCCAACGCTGGCCGGCCCGCAGGAAATTTATATGCTCAGCACAAACCAATGTGAAAATGGAATCTCATTTGCCAAATGTCTTTCTCCCGGTACGGCACGATGATTACAGTCTGTGTTTGTTTCGACAGTCGTGGAGGACTGACAGTGCCATCATTTACTGCCCGGCTTAGGTCAGTTACTCCGAGGCTTTATTTATTGTGTTACCAAGGCCTGTGCAGGTGGGGGACAAGGTTTCTGTCAGGGATGCCACCCTGTTAAAAAGTGGGCAGGCTGGGGCCATGGCAGGCAGCATTGCCACCTCAGGCCCCAAGCCCTGTCTCAAAGCCACCTCTCCCAGGATTCAGCTGCCAGAACTCCCCCAGGACCACCCTGACCGTGGGGACACAGCTCTTTCATCAAGAACTGCCCAGGCCCTGCAATCAAGAGGGACCAGAGTTCGGAGTCAACTTCTGGCTAATGGTGTGTGTGTGTCAGGCTCTCAGTCTCCTCATCTGAAAAATGGGAATTTAGCAGCCTCCCTTAGGAACAGGTTGTAACATCCCACCAGCCCATATGGTGTCTGGACTAGCAGAAGTGTGGGTACATGTTAAGTCCCTGTGACTTGAGAAAGGATGGAATTGGAATTCATGCCCTGTATTATTGAAATCTCTTTTAAACTGGGCAGGGTGGTACAAGCTTATAATCTGAGCATTCTGGGAAACTGAGGCAGGAGGGTATTGAGTTCGAGCCCAGACTAAAGACTGGAGATGTAGCTCGGTGTGAAGGCCCTGGGTTCAGTCCCTAGTACTGCAAAAACAAACAAACACATGAAATGTAAAATACCCCGATCTGCACTTTTGGAGATTCGGCAGTGTTAACATGGTTTATTTTCCTTCCTAGTGGGATTTTTGGAAAATGTGTTTCCTGTGCAGTGACAGATTCTGTGCCTGGGAAAATAAACCCCCCC
>PVKN010000541.1:0-72843 GCA_004027915.1 Capromys pilorides
TTTCCTAATGCGGGGAGCTGGGCCCGTGCACTGTTTCGGTTTTACACTCTGGCATGAAATTCCTGAAGCACACAATGGAAAGAGATATTTGATTCTGGTTTGGGGCCTCTGAGGTTTTGGTCTGTGGTCCCTTGGCTCAAAGGTGGGACCATCTTGGAAGCCTCACACACCCCAAGCTTCCTGAGCCCCTACCTAGAAGGCCTGGTCCATGGTGACCAGAAGCAGAACTGGAAGAGCCAGAAAGGAAGGGGCAAGGGTCACATTCCTGTGACCCCCGCCAGACACCCCCTGCGGTGCGATGTCCCAGGCAGCTCTGGAGCTATTCGTGGAGACCAAGTGGCACCCGTGCCAACCTCGCAGTCCCTTGGACACCTCTGCACAAGCCCCAGGCACGTGCCAAGTGTCGCCCCAGAGAGGTCTGGCTCATGCCCCGCGTGTGGGCCTGGCCCTGGGTCCTCTGGTCCCTGGCACATCTCCTTGCTGTGTCCCCTGGGTTGGCGCATCCTAGGTGGGGTGTGTTGCCTTGCCAGGAAGCCTACCACTCGTGCCAGGGGTGTGTGGTGCCTCCCCATGTGCCAGCTGGGCCTGGGCCTAAGGCACGCATACCTAGGGTTTTTTAAAAACCAGCAATAAATGCTGAGGTATGATGGAGCACAGTGGCCCCTTGTGAGAGTTTTCAACGTGAAACAAGAGACTTCAAAGGGACACCACGCTTGCAGTGAGCCCCGGAGGACACACCTCCGTCCCAGGGAGAGGAGACTCTGGGGAAGGCAGGAGAAGCCGGCAGGCGGCAGTTTCTCCACAGACAGGCGTGGCCTGGGCGTCTCAGTGGGCAGCACAAATAACCTTCAGTGCCACCTGGGCCTGGGTCCCTCCTCGTAGCAGGAGCCAGGGCCCCGCGTAGGAGAGGGGAGCGTCGCACACCCTGACCTTCTCGAGTCTGTGTCCAGAACGTGCGATTTCACACCCAGCGGACATCCCAGGAGGACTCGGGGCCTCCGAGGGAGAAGCTGATTAAAGCGCCTGCTTCCCTTCCCGGATGTGCCGCTCCTGTCAAAGCAAACTTTGCTGTGTTTTGAAATGCTCACGGCACTGGAAACATGTTCATTAGATATGAAAAAGGCGGATTTCTCGAGAAGGAGAGGCTGCGGTGTGTAGGGTGCCTCCTTCCCCGAAGGGTGCTTCTGAAATGGGCTGCAGAAAGGAGCTGTGGCATCCACATGCCAGGTGGGGCGGGGTCCCAGCTGGGGGTTTCTGCTGCGCCCTGTGCCCCCCACATGTGCCAAGGACAAGACCTCAAGCCGGACCCACCGGGTTGGCTCACATCAGCTGCTCCCAGTAGAGACCGGACCCCACCCCAGCCTCAGTTCCCCACCAGCACGGCAGAGCCCTCCCCTTGGCTGCTTGCTCTCGGTCTGGGACACGGGCAGTGGCGATCAGAGGTGGTTTTGGGAGGTCCCTGAGGGCTGGGGCCAGGTTAGCCTCGCCTAGAATCAGCCCAGACAAGGCCCGGGTCTCTGCTGAGTGAATGAATGGATCAACAAATGAACGAGCTCTACTTTGCAGCACAGGCCCAGCTCCACGCCTCACCCCTTCTGGTTGCAGACCTGTCTTTCTATTTGTGCAATGTGTGCCCCTGAAAATGCCATGGAGATGGCAGAGCATCCAGCCACGTGTGACCTCCCACCTGGTGTCATTCAGAACCATGGCGGAGCCTTGGGCTTGAGACGTGGCTGGGCAAGGGGAAGGCAGGCCTGGCCCTGGGCGGCCTGTGCGGCTGGGGCAGGTCCAGGACAGCGGGCGCCCAGGGCTGCATCGCGTAGAGACAAGCGAACCTGGTGGTGTTGCTGTGTGGACTCGTCACAGCTAGAGGCAGACATGTCACAGCGCAGCGTGGCCACCGAGGGACCAGCACCTGCCTGTGTGCACTTGGCCTGCGGGAGTGGTTCCACCTGTGCCCTCACCAGGCCACCGAGCACCGTGGCTGTCACTCTTGCCAACCTGGGGGCCACTGAACACGGGGAGGCTGCAGAACTGCATGCTCAGTGCCCAGCCCAGGGCTAGGAAGTCAGCTCAGGGCAGAAGGAGGCTGACAGCTGGTACCCGACAGGCTGCCCCCCAGCACCCCAGCTTCCCCAGCCCCTGTGTCCAGGCAGCACCCTGCCTGGCCCCGGGTCCCTTCCCACCCCTGTCCCTGCCGGGCAGCCACCCTGTCACTCCCGTGGAACAAGTGGCAGGGCCTGCCCTCCTGCTTTCCAGCCCCACGATTTGTCTTGCAGCTGCTGCTGTTGCTCGGAGCGAGACACTTGCTTGTAGCTTGTGAGCTGTGTATAGGCAAATCTTTCATTTTTCTTTCATTACACCGGCGTGTACTGTCACTTAATTTTTATGTATGCAATCCTTCCTGACAAATATGATCTGCTGCCTGGTAATTCGTCTGACGCTCATTCTGTTCCGCACTCTAATTACCGCTCCGATTCCTGACACCGAGGCAGCCGCTCTGCCACGGCTGGGTACTGCACCTGTCAGCCCGACCATGGCACTGACTAATGCCCTTTCATGCCAGCCTTGTGTTAGCAAATACAGCGGCGGGAGGGGGCCAGGGCCGGGGAGGCAGAGGAGATGGATTTGCATAAGCCTAGCTCCTGGGTCAGCGGCCTTCGGAGACGAGGTGGTTGCCAGGGCAACAAGCTACCACCGAGACACCTGCACATAGTAGGAGTGCACCATACATGGCGGATGCATCATTCATACCCCCACTCAGGCCGTGAAGAGGTCCCTGTTCTTCATCCCTCCTGAGTCACCTTGCAAGAGCAATCAGTTCAGTCTGTGGCCCAGCCAGATGTGTGTGTAGGACTTGGTCAGCTGTGGCCAGGCCTCTCTGTGGGTGGAGGGAGACTTCCGGTTTCCTGGCCGCAGCTGTGCACCATTATTGGCCTGAGGCCGGGTGGGTGCAGACAGGACCCTGGCTCCTAGTCTGGCAAAGACCCCATGCAGGCCCTAGCTCAGTGGTGTCTGTTGCACCCTGGGCCTGTGGTCTAGAGCTGGGACAGTCCCTCTGAGGGATCCCTGCACCCATCATGTGGCCTGGTGGCCCGGCTGGCCATGCAGAAGCCTCGGGAAAAGCTTCTTCCCAAGTTCCAACTCTTCCTCATTAATGTAATAAGTGCGCACCAGTCCAAGTAGACAAAATCGCACTGTCGGCGGAGCCCGGATCGCCGCCTGTCCCTAATGATGCGATCCTAACCGGCTCTGACGAGCGCCCGTCTCCTCTGCAGCGCGACAAAGGGGCTTGGCCTGAGTGACGGCGCCCAGGAGGCAGCTGTGCTCCTCTCTGACAGCATCCCTCACACTCTCCAGCCTTCCTGAAGCTCCAGAGCCAGGCAGGAAGGCGGAGCTGCAGGTCGCCTGTGCAAGGTCCTGGCTTGACCTTCAGCACTGAAAAAAAAAAAATCCCAACGAAACCCAAAACCAAAAAAGCCACAGCTAGGTAAGCAGTCCCAAACCAATCAAAACACTTTTTTTTTTCTACAAGAAAAATGTGGGGCTGACAGCCCGCGGCCAAAGCTCCCAGTCAGAGCCCGGCCTCTGCAAGAAGCTCAGACTCCGTCCTAGATGCCCGAGTTCTAGTTCTGCCTCAGATCCCTAGGGCCCCGCAAAAATCACTCCAGCTCCCTGGATTTCAGATTCCTCAAGATCCCGCACACCCTGGAGGCTG
This sequence comes from Capromys pilorides, assembly GCA_004027915.1. Classification (NCBI taxonomy): domain Eukaryota; kingdom Metazoa; phylum Chordata; class Mammalia; order Rodentia; family Capromyidae; genus Capromys; species Capromys pilorides. Next base: position 3,719 of record PVKN010000541.1, read on the forward strand.
CCGGAGAACAGAGCGGCCTGAAGTCTCGAGTGGATGTCCTCGTGCATGCTTCCCACTGCAGCCCAGGAGCGGCCGGGCCACCTGCCCCCAGCCGGTATCCGCCTCCTCGGCGGCCAGGAGCAGCCTGGGCATCGCTCCTAAGCTATGGCCTCCGCTGAGTCTAAGGCATCGGACCTAAACGGACAGTGACGTTTCCTCAGGAAAGAAGATGCCACAGGCACCCGGCTAAACGGAGACAAGGACGCCCTGGCCTAAGCCGTGGGGCCTCCTCCTGTTGCCTGGGGATGCATCTGCACAGGCCAGGCGGCACAGGGGCGGCTGCAGGAACCAGCTCTAGGGCAGTGCGATGCGGTCTCCCAGGCCCGCTTCGTCCCCCTGGGGCTGGTCGGTCCTGTACCCTAATCACCCCCTGAGCCCCATGCTGGTCAGTATCAGGCGCCTGGACTCAGCAGCATCAGCCTAGCCCGGCCCCTCTGGCCTCCTGGGACTACCCTAGCCCCAAGCGCGGCGCCCAGGGCCCTGCCCACCTCACTGGCTACCTGTGGCCGCTGCTCACCTGTTCTCTCATCCAGACTGTCCTCACCCCCTGTCCCACCAGCCTCTGTCCACCCCTACCCACAGTCCAGCTATGACATCACCACTGCTGGGGACACAAACAGTTGCTCAGTAGCCGGCTCAATGTCCACCTGAGGGAGGAGAGCTGAGCTGGGGAGACCACAGACACCTATTATGTGCCTCCCTGGGGCCGGGGACCTGGAGGTGATGGGAGGGCGGAGCCACCAGCCCCTCCTGCCAGTTTCTCCCCTTGAGCCTATTCAGAAAAGATGAGAAAATGCTGGGCTCAAAAAATGCCAGCCGGGTGGGATGCGGCACACCTGTAACCCCAGCGCTCAGGAGGCTGAGGCACGGGGACCCCGTGTGATTGGGGCCAGCCTGAAAGACCCTTTTTTGGGAATGTCCCTTCGCTAAGTGGCTGAAGGGTCCACGTGGAGAGTGGGCACCCCAGGCTGGTCTCCGGCTGCAGGGCTCCTGGCACTGACCAGCCCCTTACCGAGGGAGTGTGCCGCCGTGGTCTCCGAGCTGAAGAAGCGGCCCAGGCCGAGGTCACCGAGCTTCACGATGCCCGTGGCTGTGATGAACACGTTGGCAGGCTTGATGTCTGCAGGGAGGGGAGAGGGGTTGGTGTGGGAGGGCCTTTCAGGGCACAGTGTGGCCAACTCCTACTGACACATCAAAGCCCCGTCCAGCTCCCAAGGCTCTTCCCAGCACCACTGTCCATCTGGAAAGTGGACCTAACATCACCTATCTCACAGGGCCGCTCTGAGGTCCAGGAAGGTGGGGATTTTGTGCTGTTTCCTGTTTTTACAGCTGTGTCCCTGTGCCTAGAATAGTGTCCAGCACACAGCAGGCTCTCAGTGGAAATTTGTGTAACCAGCAATAAAGCTATCAGTGAGGAGACCCACGCTGCACCCCAGTGACCAGAGCAACACCTCCCACACAGGTGATAGGACTAGTGCAGGGACGCAAGGAGACATCAGTGATGTGGGCTCCCCAACTTGGGGTGACATTCACTTGTGGCAAATATTCCTTTGCAAGTGTCTCACCTCCTCTGCTCATAGCCAACTCCTATGCAGACGTCAAAGCCCACATGGAAGTTCCCTTCTCTGGGCAGAGCTGGCAGCAGCACTGGAACTGATCATACCTGGGCTACCTGGGCTGCAGCCAGGACGTGGAGACACTGAGGGTGGCCCTCTTTCTGAGGGTGGTGGGGCAGCTGCATGCTGGGGTCCCTCACCCCCAGCGCGGGTGCGTACCTCGGTGCATGATGCGGCGAGAGTGCATGTGCTCCACGGCACTGCACAGCTGCACGAAGTACTTCCACACAGTCCTCTCCGGGATGAGCCGCTGCTGCTTCTTGAAGTACTGTGGACAGGCGGGGCGGGCTGAGTGGGCGGGGCCTGCGCAGGCGCAGCGCAGACTCGGGGAGCCCCCGCGGCTCCTCTGGCCCAGGTGCAGCCACCATGCTGGGCCCCGGCCAAGGCCCAGCTCTGCCTAGGAAGCCGCAGCCCCGGCAGGGGGAGGGGGAGGGCGTGGCTGAGCTCTGCAGGGCTCGGCGGCTGGAGCTGGAGCTGGAGCTGGGGTCCCCGTCACTGCTCCAGGAAGCGAATCCTGGCTCTGCAATAGAGCGCAGGCCCCGCAAGGCCCCCCAGGCCGGAGCTCAGGCCCAGGCGTCCTGCACCACGGCTGTGCAGCTGAGGCGAGGCGGGCTGGGCCGGGTGATGCTACTGAGCCCTCATTACTGTGTCTGTCTGTGCGGGGCGCACACAGCTGAGTGGTGATTGTCTAAATGTCACGTTGGCGCAGCAGCGCTGCCTGACATTTAGCGGGAAGTCGCGAGGTCTCTGGTGGGTTCCAGGAGGCAGTGCAGCGGCTCGGCTCTGGGTGTCTCCACCTCCCTCGTAAATAACACAGTGCCCAGGCCGTCGGGGCGCTCTCAGCCCCTGGGGCTGCAGCAACTTCGAGGCCAGTGGGACAGCCAGGCAGGGCCCTGGCAAGGCCTCGGCTCCCTCAGGATCCAGAGCCAGCGGGACTCTGAGCACTGCCTGCCGTGCTGGTGCGGCAGCAACGCAGACACTGAGGCACGGAGCCCTGCACTGCCCTTCCTGTGGGCACCCATCAGTCCTTGGTCACTGCCAGGGGCCACCTCCTCCAGGAAGTCCTCCCTGCCTACCCCGGCCCCAGACTTGGGCTTGTTCACAGGTCTGCTTCCTGTGGGAACTGGGGCTGCTGGAGGACAGTGCCCTCCAGGTCCGGGCATGGGGCTGGCATTTGCGTGCATGTGCAGTGACAGAAACTGGTGGGAGGGGGCATGATATAGCGCACCTGCTCCAGCGGGAGCTATGCAGAGATTAACATCCCTGCAAATGCATTAACATGTCAACAGAAATATAAAAGCAGGTGATAACAGCTCAGCCAATGCCACTTGCCGGCGACGCTGTATTCCTAGGGGCCAGATTTTGGAAGAGCAAGTACCGCACGAATGATCACTCAGTCCCCAGTGCCTGCTGGGAAGACAGAGAACCCACGCCTGCCCATTTCCAGGCGGGGCCGTGGCCGTGCCGCCAGCTCATGAGAGCGGCCCCTGGGTCCTGGGGTCCCAGCAGGGTGCACTCAGGAGCGATGACCCCAGGCAGCAGCCACTGTGTGGAAGCGCAGATCTCATCCAGGTCTAGGGGGCACTTTGGGGTGATGTCCACTGAATAGGCCCAGGCCAGGAACACAGAGACCAGGGTGTAGTTGGGCCTTGTCCCTTTGCTGGGGACAGTCTCAGGCAGATCTCTTCACCTCTCCAGGCTCGGGGTTCCCTCCTCTAAGTGAGGTGGCCTGTGACACTTCTCTGGGTCCATCAGAATGAGGTCTGACCGACTGATGGGCTGGGGCAGGCGGGGAGAAGCCTGGTGTGGACTAAGGGGTGCCCCCACTGGGCCGACGGGAAGGCAGCAGGACCCTAGCCATGAGGTACCTGGCCAGGCCTGCGCCCTGACAGTGGGGCTTGCACGCTGCCCACTTGCCCTCACCCTGGCGCCCCACCTTGATCATCTGTGAGAGGTCGCCCGCGTCGGCCAGCTCCAGCACGATGTTCAGCTCGTTGTCCTCGATGAACGAGTCCAGATACTTGATGATGTTCGGGTGATTCAGTTGCTGTGTGGGGGAGAGACAGAGAGCTGGGCCAGCGGCGGACGGACCAGGGTGGGAGGCCTGGTGGCGGGCGAGCCCGTGGTGGGGGGACGGGGAGGAGGTGCGGGGCAAGGCTACGCGAGGTCAGGAGATCGGGTGTGGCTGGGAAAGCTGCTCACTGCCTGGAGCCTCGGGGTCCTCGTCTGACACAGGCACGAGGCTGCCAGGAGCAGCTGTGACGAGCAGAGGAGCTGGGACCTGGGACGTGTGTGACGGCACCCACCAGAACCAAGTGGGTCCCAAAGGACCCTGTCCTCCGCCACTCACAGCCTGGGCTGGTGTCTAGCTGCACACCACCTGCGTCCCTCCCCGGATTCTACAATGAGGAGGCACTCGGGAGGGGGCATGTCAGGGCCACGTGACCCCACTCATTCCTTCCTTCCTTCCCTGAGCAGGGCCCAGATGGGCGCTGCCTTCAACCAGGCCGCAGGGGCCAGAGGTGGCCTCAGCCGTTGGCCCTAACTCGCGGCAGCTCTTCCGGGCTGACCCTGCTGGGTGGCAGCACCCACTGCCTCTCCGAGTGTGAAGGTCCGGCTCGAGCCAAGGCCTCTCGGAGGAGACGTCCTGCGGTCCAGGTGGCCCTGCCCCGTGCTCACAGCCTGCACCTGTCCTTCTTTTCCTGCTGCCCTTGCGTCTCCTCACCCTGCCGTGTGTCACTGTGGCTGGCACACTTGGACTTTTAAGTGCACTCTGGACTTGAATAAGCCATCCCAGGGCAGGGCCTGTGCCTCCGTCCCCTCCTGTGGCACTGTGTACCCTGCCTATGCCTAGCCCCCTGGGTGAGGGAGAGGAAGTCAGCACTGGGGGGATGGTGTCACCAACAGTCCCTGTCCCGCCCAGCCCAAGCAGGGTTCAAGCAGGCACCCTGACCATCTTCATAAATATTCCTGGGAGCCAGCAGTGAGCAGACAGAGCTGCCCAGACAGTAGGCGTCAGGCTCGTGGGCCTCGGGACTGTCAGGGTTTGTGTCTGGACATCCCCCAGGGCCTCGTGCAGCCGTGGGGCACGCTTCTAGAGTTTCAGATTGAGCCATGGCCCAATGCTGGGACTACGGGCGTGGGTGCTATGCCCGCCCTGGGCCAGGCAGCCTGCACACAGTGCGAGGGAGGGAAGGGGGCTTTGCGCTCAGCTGCTACCTTTTTGCTCTTGCTGCTTTCATTGTCTTTTGCCACCGTGAACTGCTACCCTCTGCCATGTGCCATCTCACCTTGGAGCCAGCCAAGTAGGGACTGAGACCTCCACAAACTGTGAGCTAAATAAACTTTCCTTCCTTAACTTGGGACATCAGGTATTTTATCCTCGCAATGAGAGAGCCCTCACTAATACAGGGACAGCCTGTGCCAAGGCCCTGTGGTAGGAGGGGCCTAGGACATTGCCGTGGCCACACAGAGGCCAGCGTGGCCGGTGGATGCCTGTGAGAACCAAGGAGAGGGCACGATGAGGCCTTGAAGGTCCCTCATCAGGGCACCAGGGAGCTCTAAACCCTGAAGGGGTCACCCTATGTCCTGTCATGGGGCTTTTGCCTTTTTAGTGTGATCTGAGGAACACATTGTGTACGCAGACACGGCGTCACTGCTGTTTCTATCTCGCCTTTTCACTTTTAGATGGTGGTGCAATAAGCGTAAATTATTCCTGTTGATTAATCTAATAGATCACCTTTTCCTTTCATGGCTAAGAGACACTCTTTGTGTCCTACATAAGGCACCAGTGAGGATTCTCAGGTTTTGATGATTTCTCCCATTTTCTTTCTTTCTTTCTTTCTTTCTTTCTTTCTTTCTTTCTTTCTTTCTTTCTTTCTTTCTTTCTTTCTTTCTTTTTTTAGTAGGGTTTGGCTGTGTGGTCCAGCCTGGCTTTGAACTCACTACACAGCCCAGGCTGGACTCTGGGAATATAGGTGTGCACCACCACACCATGTGTGGGCCCCAGTTTTCTGCTCTAGTCTTTGCACCACAGCTTAAGCTTGTATGTTTACCCCATGACCTATTTCAAATGACGTTTTGTGAGTAATGTGAGGTAGGTTTAAGGCTCACCTAGCTCCCCTGGGAGATGTTGGGGTTTCCCAGCATCCTGAGCACAGAATCTTTCTTTTGTCTGCTGAACGGGCTCTGGTTTTGTTTGGAGAAGGTTGCGGGAGGCTGGAGGGGAGCGCCGGGTACCCCACCAGTGGCTTCAGCCTAACTTCGCCACACCTAGGCCCGGCGGTGCCCACTCCGTGCTGCTCAGCAACCATGCTTACAGGCGCCATTGCCACACTGGCCACAGCCCAACCATGGCCCTAGCCCTGACCCAACCTTCACCCCCTGCGACACCTACCTTCAGAAGGCCGATCTCCTTGACACAGTCCTGCCTGGCCTTGGCGTCCATCATCTCAAAGATCTTGGGCAGAGGAAGAGACAGCTCGGTTACAAGCAGGCGCAAGGGCTCCTGGCTCTGCCCCTCCTCACGGCCAGAACGAGTTCCCACTTCCCGAGCATGCATTGGAAGCCTGAGGCCTCGTTAATGGCATCGCTCAGAGCCCCATGAGCCACTGTCTTCCACTCCGCAGTGCAGGAGTGGCCGTACCCGATGCACAGAGGAGGGCGCTGAGCCCAGAAGATCTGGTGACTCACTGTGGTCACCAGCCTGACTTCACCGTGCCATAGCACAGGCCCCATGAGATCGGGTGCAGCAGCCAACTTGTGGGTGCAGAAAGGCAACCCCTGCAGCTCCATCAGGGCCCCAGAGAATCAATACAGAGCCCAGGAACCCCTGGGAGGTCCAGCACAGAGAACAGGCCTTGGCTAGCACCATGAAGCACCAATGGGTGGCACAGACCTAAGGGGACAGTGAGTGGCTTGCTCCACCCCCTCCTGTGACCAGCCTGTTCACCCCACTCGGTGAGACACAGCAGCAGATCCAAGGGTCCAGGGAGCTATGGGAGGACTTGATGGTCTCCCCAGCCTGACTCCCACTTAGCAGAGATGTGGAGAGCAGGCGCCCTGAGGCCGGGACCATGTGCCGAGTACAGGCACTGCGCTGGGCAGACACCATCGGAATCTCACTCTCAGGTTTGGGGAAGCATTAAGTCAACACTGTCCTCATCTGGAAGACGGTACCATCATCCCCACCCAGGGGCTGCTGGGAAGGTTCCATGACCCAGTGCAGAACAGGTGCTCAGCGCACATTTGTTCTTTGGTTTTGCTTTGTTTTTTGAGACAAGGTCTCTCTCTGTGTGCAGGCTGGCCTCAAATTCACGGCTGCCTTCCAGCCTCAGGAGAACTGGAATTACCCACATATACCACCATGCCTATCTGTCTGTCTTGTCTGTCTTGTCTGTCTGTCTGTCTGTCTGTCTGTCTGTCTTTCTTTCTTTCTTTCTTTCTTTCTTTCTTTCTTTCCTTCTTTCTTTCTTGTTCATAATAAGCTTCCCTAAGGTAGCTGCTTCTAAATTTCTAGCTCCTTCGAGGCAGCTGGGACCCTCATGCCTCTCTCTCTCTCTCTCTCTCTCTCTCTCTCTCTCTCTCTCTCTCTCTCTTTCGAGGCAGCTGGGACCCAAGGGCTTGTGGGCTCACCTGCACCTTCTTCAGAGCCACTGTCTTCCGGTCCAGCAGGCAGGTGGCCTTGTAGACCTCACTGAACTGCCCTCGGCCTATCTTCTTCTCGATCTGGAAGTCGGCCAGTGAGCAGCGGAAAGACAGGGTATTCGGGTGCCTCTGTGGGAGACAAGGGCACCAGTGACCAGTGGGCTAGATCCAGGGCCTGGGACTGGGCAACTGGGGACCTCAAGGACCCAGTACCCTTCAAATGCATCCTCTAAGAGGAAGGAGCAAATCTCCTGGGCGCCTGGCATCAGAGCCTCCTTGGGGTTTTCCCCACCTCCGGTCACACGTGCTGCACACTGGGCTACACCGGGAGAAGAAGCAGGGAGGCTGCTTAGCTCCTACTGGCCTGGCCCATCAGCACCCTCTGGCTCATCTGAGGACTGCAGGGCCAGCAGGTCCTCCACGGGTCATAAGCAAAGCTCTACTGGAAAGGCCTGGGAGGGGGAAGAGGAGAGAGCTGCTGCAGCACCTCTGTCTGGCCCACACTGCCGGCCATATGGGCCCTGGGACTTCTATGTTTGGCCAGAGAGGCAGCCTGAGGCCCAGAGGGACCAGCCCAGAGGCCCACACTCCATGCAGTCTGGCCTGATGGTTCTGGGCAGAGCCTACTACTTCCTGCCACCACCCTGTGGTGAGGCGGGGATCACTGATGGGATGGTGTCTCCAGCCAGATGGTTACATGAAGACACAGACCGGGTCTCAGCTGTGCTGGTCCCTTGCAGTGTGTAGAAATAGGTGTTAGCGGTGTGGGGTCAGACAGGAGAGAAACACCAAGCTTCCCACCAGGCACAACAAGCAGCCACACTAAGCTTAAGCTCCTTTTCTTGTTTGATGGCAACCCAGGGCCTTCACACTGAGCTAACATCCACAGCACCCCATCCCCTCTTAGAATTTTTTTTTTTTTTTTTTTAATTTTGGGACAAGGTCTCTCTAAATCACTAAATTCCCCAGGCTGGGTTTAAATTTGCAGTCCTCCTGCCTCAGCCTCCCAGAGTGCTAGAATTACATGCACTACTACACTCGCAGAAGCAGCTAAATTTTTAAAGTGAATATATAGCTTTCAAATCTGGGCCCAAACTATCCAAAAGGAGGGAAGACTCAGGTCCTGGAGTGCATTCAGGAGCACTCCCACACCCCTCCCACACCTGTAACACAGATATTTGGATCAAGGAGCCCTGGGAGAGCTAAGCCTCCTGCCTCAGCCCCTCAAGTGCCGGGGTTGCAGGTGTGCACCACCCCCGCCAGCTCCATGAGCGCCTGCTCCCCCACGATTCCCCTCTGTATGCATGAACACTCGCCCAGGGAGCACGCACTGCCAAGCCGGCCCTGCTCCACCTTGCAGGCTCCTCTGAGCAGCCCACTGCAATCCCCACTTCAGGAGGCTGAAAGGAGATGCAGCAGCCTGCTCCAGATCCCTCAGCATGTGACTCAGGCTTGGTGCCCAAGCCCTGGCACAATGTGGCCTCCCAAAGAAAGGTCCTCCTCCAGCCCCCCACAGCCAGCAGCTTTCTGCTCCTCGAGCCCCTCCCCATGCCTCACCATGGGCTTCTGCAGAGGGTCCCTTTCTAGGTCCCCTGCATGTCCCATGCCCACTCAGTGCTACAGGTGTGTCGGTTGAATGACACAGTGGGAGGTGCTCCAACAGTCTGGTAAGACTCTGGGCTCAGGCCTTGTCACCTCCAGGGCTGCACCTGAAGCCAACTGCTCAGGAAAAGCCAAGGTGGCTTCTCAACAGGAGAACCAGACTCATAAAAAAAAGCAAGATGCTATGCCTGCGATGTCAAGTGACTTAAATCTCCTAAAGCATGGAACACAGGTCCTTAGTCCAGAGTTATTTCCTTATTTACAAATAAGGAAAGCAAGGCACATAACACAGCTACCCAGTGCCATAGGAGACTTGAACTGTCTGATCTAGAGACGGCTTCATGATGAAGGATGGGGTCCCTTCTCTTCTGGGCCCTAGTACCTCCCATACCTTTCAGTAAAGGTGTTGAGGGACGTGATCTCCAAGGGTCCTTGCTCTGGGACACCAGGCCTCTCCCAGTGAGGAGAGGGAGGCTGCCTGGAGTCGGTCCTCAGTGATCACTCTGCCCAGCTGCCAGTTCTGCAGCTCCGGGGGCTGCTGGGAGACACTTGGTGGGGCAGGGCTGCGGCCCAGCATCTGCATATGGATGACCGGGATTTGCATTTCCTGTCACAACCCATTCCACTTAATTAGAGGCAGGAAGCTGAGCTCGCCGTAGCAGCTCAGTAGCAGCAATGTGTCCTCGTGTCCTCAGGGCACAGTCCAGGTGCTCCACAGGCCACCACTGCCCACAGAGGCTTGGGGTGGCCTTCCCGTCCCCGTAGGGCTCTACCTGAACCCTGGTCTAACTGAAAGGGGGAAAGGCCACACTGCCTTCCAGCCCTCAAGGCCAGGCCTCTCTGCTGGATCTCCCTGTAATCCCCACTCGTGCCCCTGCAATCAAGTGACCCAGGCTGGGCACCCATTCAGGGGACAAGAACAGCGGCTGCAGTACTCCTCTGAGGACTCCAGGAGGTGACGCAAGTGATGAGTCTTGGGGTGCTCAACTGCTGGGGGAGTGGGGTTGACCCAGAAAAACTCCCACCACAATCAACAGTGACCCCAAAGGGCCACTGTTAACTAATGCGATGGCCTTTCAGAAACGGGTCACCCTGCTCTGTTGAGACCTCGAGCTGGCTCTTGGGCTACAAGTGCAACCTCAGGGCATGGCTGGCAGAGGGGCAACACCAGCGTGGCTCTGCCAGCTAAGACCCTGGCACCCAGGCGAGAGGTGTGGGCTCAGCTCTGGGTCTGCCGCTTCCAGGCTATAGGCAAGTTGTTCTCTCTCGGAAGGGAGTAAATAAGCTAATAAAGAAATCACCCTGGGCCTGGCGCTCGCCTAATAACACAGGCGAGTTATTATCGCTGCAGCTAGAGCTGTTCACGTTGACTGAAGAACGAAACCACTGACAGCAGCTACTTCTGAGGGGCTGGGGCTGGGCTGACAAAGGGCCGGCCTTGCCTGGGGATGAGTATGGGGGCTCGGGGTTAGGGTTATAATCACCCTCACTAGGCTGACTGTGGTCCACAAACCTGGGATCCCAGTGCTGTGGGAGGGTGAGGCAGGAGGAGCGCAAGTCTAAGCCCAGGCTGGACAACTTAGTGACTTAGTGACAAACTGTCTCAAAAAATAAAACAGGGGCTGGGGATGCAGCTCAACGTGAAGGCCTTGGTTCAGAACTGCAAAGACCCACAGACAGGCCAGGCATGGTGGTGTATGATTGCAATTCCAGCACTCGGGAGGCTGAGGCAGGAGGATCACTGCAAGTTCAAAAACAGTCTGGGTTACAAAGTGAGCTCAAGGCCAACCTGAACTGCATAGTGAGACTGTCTCAAAAGATAGTAACAACAATAAGAACCATAGAGGCTCTGCTGGCCCTTGGCTGGCAGGGACCTCAAAGACTTGCAGGTGGCTTGCGGCGGCCTGGTATCTCTTTCAGGGTGGTGCTACCAATTGCTGTCAGGGACAGTACCATGTGGCCTCTCTGATCCTGGTGCTCCTGCCTGGGGCACTGAGTCCCCTAGTTCTCCCTGAGTGAGTGGAGCAGAGCCTCGGGGCCAGGAGCAGGAGACAGGATCGGAAGCCCCACAGCTTCCGTCTCACTCTGCTGTCTGTCACCGAGGGCCCAAGGAGGAGGCAGAGCTGTGGGAGGACACCCAGATCTGAGAGAGGACAATAGAGGCATCTCAGGGACAACGAACTGGGCAGCAGCAGAAACCTGGTGAACAGACACCAAGGACAGCTGAGGTCCTGCGTCACCTCCGTCCCAACTCTCGCCTTCCCTCAAGATGCTGTCAGATTTCTTAGGCTGAGGGGCCACAAACTGGAGGCTCAGGTGGGGTGAGGCTGGCACCACAGAATGCCCCCATCCAGACAGCTCAGAGAAGCCCAGCTCTGTCTCCAAGTCAGATCACATCAGACCACAAACACCCCCCACCTTTGTTAATTTGAGTTTAAAATGTTTGAACCACAATAAGCCTCAGCCATTGACAAATCCTTTTTGAAAAAAAAAAAAAAAGCATAAAATTACATGTTAAAATAAAAATGCATTCGCCCAATTAATTTTCTGAAACCTCATTAAAAAATTTAGCCTGACTAAGTCAGACTTCTGACCTGAATTTTAATCATCTTTACACTGGATGGGTCTTTTTTCCCTGATATTTGCAATGCATCATTAATTTTAAGGCAACCGTTTCTATGATTTTAAAAAGCACATTTCATTGGAATGACATTTCCTGTAAACGAATTTCACCTTTAAAGACATCTGACACTGCGTATTGGGAACTCTTAATGGATTAGGGTGTGTGAATATACAGAGATGCGCTTTAAATCTGCCCTGCACAAAGCAAGGGCAGGATTTACAGCGAGCCCAAGTTGTCGGATGCACCTAGAGGCCAGATCTGCTTGGCTCCACGCAAGCTGGCTAATTTCAAACCAGGTTCCAATCTTCCCTCTCCAAGACCTAGCGACACGGAAACCTGGGTGGAATCCTGACTCTGTCCCTCAGTAGAAGATGGTAGGTGACTTATTTCAGCGTCCTGCCCTACAAATAGAAGTCCAGGATGAGACCATTTCTCTGAGTTGGGAGGAGACCAGAATATGTACTGGCATCAGGCTGCCAATTGACCCCACATCACTGTTCGTCCAACTTGGAATCTATGGTCCCTTTGTGGGCCCTAAAGGTAGGGGGAGCCATTATCCACTCAGCACAGAAGATGCCAGTGACAAACTGAAACTCGCCTCAACTGTAGGGGCCTCCCAGGATAATTCCCTTTGTCAAATGAAACCCACAATAAGCTCCCCTTTCACTGGGACTTCATCTCTAATGATACAGTGCAGATTGAGCTCTCTCACAGAGACAGCCCCTCATTCCAGTGCCTCTTCCTAGCTGAGGTGCTTGAACACCTTATCTACTGTGGTTGGCCCTGCAGCTTCAGTTCAGGTGTATGACTGCTTTCTCTCCTTCTTTGGAATATTCTCTTCTCCTTGTCCTGTCCCAAGCTCCTGATCATCCACCAGGTAGAACCAACCACCTTTGCTGGGTGGCCTTAATCACCAAGGTGACAGGACTGAGAGACTCCCGGAAAGGGACAGGATCACAGGGCTCTACACTCATCCACTCATGCTCACAGCTGGGTATGCTGTTAGGAGGGGGCCTGAGAAGAAGAATGCACCTGGGGAGGGTGTGATGCTTCCCCTGCGTTCTGCTCTGTCATGACCTCCTGTCACGATGTTTCCACCTTGGACTTTGCCGACCATGGACTCAACCCCCTGAAACCATGAACTAGCATTAAACCTCCTCCCTTGGTTGTGGGTATCAGGTACTATGTCCCAGTCATGGGCAATGTAACCAAATACACCTCCCCATTCTCTGGGTTCCTCAGCATCCTCTCTTGAGGCTGCTACCTCAAAACACCTCTTTACCTATTTACACATGGGCCCACCAGTACAGTAAGCCCCTGACTACAGGTACTAGGCACCAGGTAAAGTCCCTAGGAAAAAGGACACAAACATTTGCTGAATCTGAACCACTAATTTGGCCACTAATATTTGGTCATTAAACCTTATGCAAGCGCCAGTATTTTGAGGGGAAAGAATTTCACAGAATTTGGGTTCTGCAGTGCACACTCCTCTTTTCAAACAGAATGGTGCGTGGCCAGTCCTGAGCAGGTTTCCAAAGACTTTCCAGATGGAAGACACATTAGCCAGGGCTTCCCAGGCAAGAACACCTTTCCCCTTCTTGGAAAGTCATGTGCATCCCATGCGCCGCCAAGTCTTGTAATTCATTCCTGATGAGACTGCACCATGCAAACTGCTCAAATCATGAAGCCTGGGCACTGTAAACTCCTTTCTCAATTCCAGGAATGCATTCATTAGAAACCCCAATAAAAGTAGTACATCTCGTTCTGCTAAGGGTGCATGGATTTCACATAGGACTGCCAAATTCAGCAAATCTATCTTCGTGTGCTAATGCTCTCAAGCTAGAAGCCTTCCTGCAGTGGACAAGCACCCAGTCTTGGGCCTAGAAGGTTAACAAAGACTACAGCTGGAGTATTTGCAGTTCAGGATCTTCCTGCCTTTTTTTTTTTTTTTTTTAGTATGGGGTCTACAGGGTCTCACTATGTAGACCAGACTCATAGTGATCCTCCTGTTTTCAGCCTCCCAAGCGCTAGGATTACAGGCAGGCGCCACCATGCCTAGTCTCAATTGCTGTCTCAGTGCAGCCTGGGAGGTGGGGCCAGCATGCCACGCCAGGGATGGAAGCCCAGCCTCTGTGCTCTGCCTAAGTAGGTGCCTTAGTCCACTGAGCTATCTGGCCAGCCCTAATCTTTCTGTATTGAGGTGATTACCCAGCTTTGAGATCTTTGGCTGTGAACACTACAATTTTTTTTTAAATATAAAAATAAGATTGATGACCTTGTTTTCCCGATACCTGTGCCATTCCGCACCATATTGGTAGTTTAGAGTTTACATCCCACTCAGTCTTCGTAGCTGTCTCATAAGGGAGGTATAGTTATTACCCCATCTTACAGATGAGGAAACTGAGGCTCAGGGAGGTCATTTATCCCACATCACCTGACTGGTGAGGGGACGGAGTTGAGAAGGGAACCCAGCCTGGCCCACATCAAAGCAACTCAAGGTGTTTTTGTCCTATAAGAGGCAATATTTGGCTGGGACGTCTCCCCAGATAGGGTTTAAGGAGAGAAGGCTTCAGGAGAGGAGAAGGCCCTGTCTGACTGACCATCCCCTCCTGGCCTACCCCAGAACGGGCACAGCACACATGGCCCGGGCCCAATTCTGTACACCTGGCCAGCCAGATTCTGGTGGGTTTGCGGCCAGCTATGTCCAACAGTGCTGTCCAGAGCAGACCAACACTGAGGAATCGGGTCTCATTACACTTAACTGTGTCACTTCCCACTCTGACATGTGTGCAGGCTGCCAAGGAGATGGCCGCCATTGTGACCTGACCAACCGCGCCTCCCTGCCTTGTGGCCCAATAATTACGGGGCTCTCTCCTCTGCCAGATGAGGCTGTAATTAACCCTAATTGCTTGAAATGCAACTGGCTGATTCTGGGAGATTAATCAAGGGGGATTCAATTGTTAGTGAGTGGCTTAGATGACAAATCACTACATTCCCCAGGCAGGCGTGGCCTCCTGCTATCTGCACCAGGGCCTGATGGACTCCTTTGCCTCTGGGACACGTCCCCACATTCTCCCTAGGAAGCGAGCCCTGCAACCCACCAGGAGCAGGCAAGGAGAACTAAAGAGTGGAGATGGGCTCTCTGCAAGCTTCTGTGCACACACATGCAAGCGCATGCAGCATCCTGGGCTCCTATGTCACCCACAGAACATAGCTCCATAAGAGTACAAGCACAGAAGAAGGAATTCTGATCCACCTGCCTCCTTGCCCAGGTACCTTTGTGCAGTGTATAACCTGTACAACCGTCCATAGCAACCCTGAAGTCCTCCGATCCCAACTAGGAAGTCAAAGGCTTTATGCTAAGTCTTCTGTCTCAGGAATACGGCTCCCTCTGCATTTCTCCCTAGCTTAGGTCTGATAGCCTTGGAACCCAAAGTCAAAACTAGGCAAGAACTCGCCATCATTCCAGGCTGCCAGTGGACACCAAGGACCTGGTCCCAGCCAAGACGCCCCACCTGCCCTGTCGGCTTCTCCTATGAGGAAGCCTCCCTGGCTGCTATCTGGATCAGGTGCCCTGCTAGAGCTCCAGGGACCCCCAAGTTTCCTCAGCTGGTTTCCAATCTTTCCCACAAAGCTGCATCTAGGAGAAAGGAAGCAGAACGGGAGCGAGGTTCCCTGCAGAGTGACCAGGGCCATGCAGCACTCACACACACACTGGTGACCAGGACAGGAAGTCTCCCTCCCGGGCAGCAGTAGTGGCCTGAGGTTTGGAGCAGGGCTGGCAGGTCACAGCACCACAAAGCTCCCAGAGAGGCTGCCTGTAGCTCTAGGGGCTCGTGGAGAAGTCAAGGGAGGTACAAGGAGACCCTGGGGTCCAGAAGCTGTTGTTCTAGACGAGGCCCAGAGGGCGGGACAAAGTTACAAGAAAATAGGAGGTGTATAGAGCAAAGTTCTACCTATTTCTTGCAATCCACATTGGGCCAGGGGCCCTGATCCCTTCCATAGAAACGTGCTCCATCACGTGGACGCTGCCCAGGGGTGTACTGGGCTGGATCCCAGTGGGGTCTGGCACAGAGCAGTTTCTCCAAGTTTGCTGAACTAAATAAAGGGCTGATGAGCTGCCCATCACCAGGAGCATTCAAGAGGTCCTGTCTCGGGGCCCAGGGGCTTCTTCCAGTGCCTGGCAGCATGACAGAAAGGGGATGTCACCTTGTCCCTTGGAGACTCCATCTTATACTGTGGACAATAAAAGGCTTACCTGTGAATCAGGGGTGTGTGCAGGCCCTGGGTTGTGGCAGAGGTTGCTTGGGCTCCCTCCATGGGCCACGGGGCTGGGTTGTCCTGCCATCCTGCATGCCAACCTCACGAGGGCTCGGGCTGCAACAGAAAACAAGCCCAGTCACTTTCTCAACACCCCATGTGACACCCTCTTCCAAGCTGCAACCTTGGGAAGCCAAAAGTTCCAGGAAGAGGGTGCTCCTAGTCACCTAAAGTCTGAGGGGTACACATGGGAGCCAAGCCTGGGAGCCAGGTGTCTGCCATGACCCCTCACTCCAGGGAGCCTGGTGAGATCAGAGATGCAGCCTGGTCCAGTCTCTTATCCCTCTTTCCTGGGGCTCCTGGAACTCTGCCCTAAGGAATCTCTACCCATGGGGGCTTTGGCTAAAGGTCAGGGGCTTTGGCTTCTGGAAAACCCAACCTAGGAGATCATCTGTGTTAGAGTGTTTTTCTTTAACAAAATAACAATATACTTGAGGCAGGAGCTTCCCTCCCTCCCTCCCTCCCTCCCTCCCTCCCTCCCTCCCTCCCTCCTTCCTTCCTTCCTTCCTGAGCTTAAATCTAGGCCTTTTGCCCTGAACTACAACCCCATCCCCACTTTTAAAAAATTTTAGCCCAGGACTTGCTAATTTGCCCAGGCTGGGCCTGAACTTGGGATCCATCTGCCTCAGTCTCCCAGAGCACTGGGATTCCACGCATGAACCATTATGCCAGGGAGGCTCTCTAAAGAATACAGGTTGATTCAGCTCATAGTTCTGGAAGTTCGAGAGCTGGGTGCTAGGTGAGCTCAGCTCCTGTGGGGACCTGTGGTGCAGGACAGTACAATGGCACGGGTGAAAGGAAAATCACACAGCTAGACAGGAGGCCAGATAGCAATCTGGGGGTCAGAGCTGGGCTTTTACAGCCTCAACCCCTTGAGAACTAACCCAGCCCCCTAGAAGCACCTTAATCCTGTCAAAGTCCCCAGCGACGAAGGACCTCTCACCCAGCTGCATTCTTCAAGCTCCACCACCCCTCACACTGCCACTCAATCACAGTCGCATCCATGAGCTCTGGGGACCCAAACCACAGCACGCCAGTACATGCACCACGGAGGCGGGGCTACTGCCTGGTCATCTGCACCCCAGACAGCCCACCACCCAGGCCTGCTGTGTGCCTGGCCGGAGACCACTTTTCCCACTGCGGTTTATTCCTGGTGGCTCTGAGTTCCTGTGTGCTAAATGATGTCCACCGAACTGTTCCCGAGTGACCCGCTGAGTGTGACCTTCAGGCTCCCTGAGCCCTGTAACTTGCACCCAGTAGCATTCTTCCTTTGCCCCTGGGAAGGCCCCTCCCACACCCCTAACACCACTTGGAGTAAAACAGTTTTCTGTCACACAACACAGAGGGCAGGAGGGGAGGCTGCCAGGGGACAGCACTGAGAGCAGAGGCACCGGACTCAGGGGTGCAGGGGGCCCTGGCTGGTCGTCTGTAGCGCAGGGGTTGCCTCCTGCCAAGCATGGCCAGGTGGTCTCCTGCCTGTGATGCTAACCAAGGCAGACGCGCCTTTGGCACAGCTTGTCCTGCTGGGCACAGACGCGCTGGCACACGCCTGGCCTCTGCATGCAGAGCAGCTTTGGACTGGCGTCATGTGGTGGGCATCGTGGGGTGTGCCTGCCCTTCGGAGCCTCACATGTCCCCACACCCCTGTCTCTGCCACCTGCAAGCCTGTCTCCCACAGGGCCCCCAAAGCAGATGGGCCCAGGCACCCTCGGCATCTTCCTGCCATCTGGCTGGGCCACAGTGGAGTGCTGCACGCCCCCAGGGTGACACTGGAAGGAGCAGGGGGTACAGAAAGCCCCAGGATAAACAGATAAACACCGAGCATAGAGCGGCTCCTGAGGCACTGCTGTGACTCTGGGGGGGAAAGTGTGTGACAACAAACCGGGAGCAGAATGTAAAATGCGCATGAATTTCAAGATGAAACCAGAGACTCCTGTGGGCTCAGCAGCTGCTGCAGGCTGTACCCCCAGAACCCTCAGGGTGGCATGTTCACCATCCTCTGCCCTTAGGGAGGCCTCTGGGGCAAGGATGGAGAGCTGTGTTGGGAAGAAGGTTCTGTCTATCTCAGAAGGCTCCAGGATCACCACCATACACATGTGATCACTCACCCTCCCCGGGCCCCTGCCCTGGGCTTCCCAGGGGTGAGCGGGTGGGCGGGGAGCAGACAGCATGCCCTGCATTCCATTTCCCTCATCTGTCCTCCTTCGGGCCGAGTGGGCCTGGGTTTGACTCTGCTCAATCACTGCCAGCTGGGACGCTGGCAGAAGTCTGGCAGGTGTTTGCAAGTGCCGTGCGGCAGTGACAGTGCACTCTGAGGAGCTCACCACGGCCACTCCGAGGGACCAGCCACCCCAGAAACAGCAATGATGATGACAACAATAGCAAAGAAGTGCTGAGCCCTTATCATGTTGGGTCCTCCTCTAGGCACTTCACCCCAAGAGCCTTGACACCCCAAGAGACAAGGTCTGTCACTACTGGCCTGTTTTATAGTTGAGGAAACGGAGGCACAAAGAAGTTAAAAGTTTCCCCAGGGGACATGGATCACAGGTTGTAGGGCCAGGACTGGAACCTTCTTCTTCATGAAGTGCTGGGTATGAATCTTTGGCTGTGAATACGGGGGTGAGGGCACCTGAGCTGCACCCCAGCCCCAGGACTTGAACTTACGCCTCGTCTCGAGCCACCACAATGCACTCCCCGCATCAGTCCTCACCTTCCTATTTAGCTGGCTCCCCATGGAATGAGCCCTCACTGTGTTCAGAAAGGGGGGTCACACTAATACCAACACAGGGGCCTGCCCCGATGGACAGGAGCCCATAGAGATCTTGCCTTCTGCACCACACAGCCTCTGCTGTCAAGCTCTGGGCTCCGGGAAGTTACTGTGCAGAACCGAACGGCAGCTGCGGTACTATGCTGGGGGTGACAGGGAGGAAGGGCTTTGTCCACGAGAGTCCAGGGGAAGGAGTGAGGAAAGAAAGGAAGGCTGTCCGGTGCCTTTAGGTAGACCATGTCCTTGTTCATCTGCCCAGCTGTTCACAGACCCATTTTGCAGGCAGGGAAGCTGAGGATCAAAAAGGGGAGGTTCGACACCATTCAGCTAGGAAGCTGCAGAGGAATTCAGACCCAGACCTTGCCGACTCCAAGGACTGTCCTCATTCCAAGTGCCCTGCTGCCTCCTGGACTCTCAGGGGTATTGGATCATAGGGGATTTGCATTTTGCTTGTTCCACCCCAGTGGAGATCCAAGCCCTTTATACCAGATATTGCTATCAGAAGACCTTTCTCAGGGGTTCAAATGTGGGAAGACCACAACAAAGGGCACTTGGAGAGACAAGGCTTGGGGAGCAGAGCGAAGACCCACAGCACATGCGTGCAGGCACCTCCGGGTAACACAGGGAGCCGCCTGTCCCCAGATTCCGGGGCTCCTGCCAAACGGCAGAACAATGAGGCAGTGGCTGCCAAACCCAAATCAGGGGCCAAAAATCCCTGGAATGCAAGACCCAGAGCCACAGGCCACACTGAATACCACCTCAAAGAGGGCCTTTCTTCAGCATGGAACCAGGGCCCTGCACTCCCAACGTGCTGTGGATGCACAGTGCGGCTCCCAGGTGTGAATAGCAAAAACAGGCTGCTGTGTGCTGCACCTCCCTGGAGCCCAGGACTGGATGAGGAGCAGCCAGCGGCTTAAAAGACCAGCTCAGGAGCCAGACTGCCTGGGTTCAAAGGCTGGTCTAGTTCCATCTAAGCACACAGAGCCTGTTTTCTTATCCATAAAATGGGTCTCCTCATAGGATCAACCTTAAAATAGCAAGAGCAGAACCTGGAGGCTCTGGTACCTGTTGCACTGTTTACACTAACCCTGACTGAGCAGTGGGGAAGTGACCATCTCCAGGTGACAGTCATGGAAACTAAGGCTCATAACAGGGGAGGGACCTGCCCTGGGCCACATTGGCGGAGTGCCAAGGAAGGGCTGGTGGGCTCCAGATCCTTGCTATATGGGCTACCCCGCATATTCTCATGGCCATGCTGCAAATACACCTTGCTAGGGAGCCATGGGGGCTGAGTGCAGCTCCATGGAAGGATTGGGCTGCTGCAGTGGCCTGAGCTCAGAGGTTCCCAGTACCTTTCCCATCAAGACTGCCACCTGGCCCAATTTCTAGAAACATCATCTAAGGGGATGCTCTGCCTCTGTGCCTCCCATCAAACAGAACCCCTCATGGAGGTGGACGGCTCCTCAGGCCCTCCCTGTGAAAGATGATATGAGACACAGGAAGGTTTGCCAAGCACCTGCCTGGAACAGAGTGAAGGCCTAAGTGTACAAGGGCGTGTGATGCATGTCCCCATGGCGGTGCCAGTATGTGTCCTGCCTGCTGCCTTCTGCACTCATGTGCATGCATACAGCCAGCCAGGGCTCCTGATGTCCATAGGCTGTGAGCCCAAGACATCATGCCACCCCTCAAGGTGGGGTGGAGGTGGCCATGGCTGGATGGCGTACCTTGCGTGGTTTCTCTGAGTAAGGCCCTCGCTTAGCCCTCAGCTTGTCTCTTCAGCACACTCTGGTTTCTGTGCCACTCCTACCCCCCCACCCCCGAATCACCCACTAAGTGGTAGTACCACCGAGCTGGAGATCCGCAGCCCAGCAAGGGGATGCCACGGCTCACAGAGCCTGGCCACTGGTCCAGTGTCAGCATCAGCCAAGCAGTGATTTCATATCTCCTAGGAAACCTGGATCTCTTGATGAACGAGGTTCTCCAAGAACTGTGACTTGATCTGGCCCACATGGGAGGAGCTTCCACTGACCTGCTTCTCAAGCTTGAGAAAGAACTCAAAGGAGGAACTCAAAGTTCAGACAACATACAGGATGGGCTTGAGGTCACACAGCCGGTGACAGGCAGAGCTGAAGCTTGAAGCCAAGCCTGCCTTGGTCCATCCATAATGTCGTGGAAGAGTTTGTGAATGAATGAACGGAATGGAACGATGCATGTAAGTAGATTGATGGGTGGGTAGATGGATGGGTGGATAGATGGACAGATGGGTGGATAGACAAATGGGTGGGTGGACAGGCAGATGGGTAGATAGATGGACAGATGGATGGGTGGGTGAACTCTGCCCAGAGAGGTGGCTCAGGCTCATGTGCTTTTCCCCAGCCCCAGGGCTCCTCATCTGATCTTGGGATAACCAGACGTTACCCAATAGTCACTTGACAGGAAGCAGCCAGCTATCAGGCCGGAGTTGTGGGGGCCTCTTAAGCAACAGATAGCTTCTGATTTCCAGAATGGTCCCATGCCCGTCCCCTCCAATGCTCTAAGGGGACACACATTGCACAGTCTGTGGTGCCACAACCCACAGAAGCCTGGTTTCTATAAGGGGCAGCCCTGACCAGAAGCCAGGTTAGTGGTTCCCAACTGTCCTCTTTCCCCAGAGCAGCTGGGACACCGGAGCGGGGCGGTGAGTGCAGACCCTGGAGCTGGCTTGTCTGGTGTCCGCTCGACTCCCTGGCCGCCCTACTCCACTTATCCTCCCAGCTCGACTCTCATCGTCCACTGCCCATCCCACCTTCCTCTCCAGACCTCAGATACCAACATGACAAGCTCATCCTGCCTGGACTGGAGCTCCGCCCACCCTTGCCTGGGTCCCCATCTCAGTGACGGGATCACCTTTGTCAGCTGAAGGACCTGGCGGGAGGCCAGGTGTGGCCTGGCTGCTGCGTCCCTCACAGCCACACTCGCTCCTCATGCAGTGCTGCTGATTCTCCTTCAAATGTCTCCACATACCCTGGAGCCCCTGCCGGTCCCACACTTGCATCCGGCCCTACCTCAGGCCCACTGTGGAAATTTTCCTGATACAGAAGGCTCCCCACGTGACGCTCACAGCAGAAGCCAAACACACCTAGAGCTCTGCCTGCCTGGCACCAGTCTGCCCGCTGCATTTCTCCCCAGCTTCCTCAGGAGCCACACGGAAGGATCTTGTGTCCCCAACAACAGCACCCCAGTCCTTCTGGACCTTTCCACACACTGACTGTCTCTGCCTGGAAAACCACTTCCACCTTCTAACCAGAAAAGTGGCACCCAGCCTTGGGGATGAGGCCTGAGCCCGACTCAGGCTCTTCTGGTGGGTCTTGGGACAGTCCCACTCCCTCTCCAAGCCCCGATGTCCTTGTCCAAACAGAGAAGGGATGGCTAGACGTTCCAAGGTGGCTTTCAGCACTCCAGGCACAAGCAGGCCCCAAGGGCCTCCCCTGCCCATGGACAGTGTCCACACTAGCTTTTCCCTAAAGCCAGGCTGTTGGGGCACAGATTGCTCCCTCTGTCACTGGGTCTGCCTCTGACACTGGCCTGTAAGACCAGGGGCTGACCACCGTGGTCACCTATAGGCCTCCAGCTCCTTTCCTAGGACCCGCACAGTACAAGGCCTAGTAAGTGCTGGTCGGTTGCATGCTGCCTGGTAAGCGGAGGGGCTCCTCCCAGCCCCCTGAAACCCCCCCAAAACCTCAGAATCTTTCAGTCCCAGATCATACAAATCACTTGGAGATTAGAAAATAAACCACACCACGCACGTGGGGCCCTAGGACCTTTTCTAAAATTGAGAGGGTTCCTGATCATATTTCACTTCCTCTTCTTGGGTAATAAAACCAAGTTCTGGAAGGAAAAGAATGTAGGGCTGTAACCATCTCCGGTGTCACTTAAAGGGACAGTGAGGCACTAGGGCTCTGCCTGGGGGGGTGGGGGTGGGGGTACAAGCCTGGCCCCGGCCCATGCTCCACGTCACAGATGAGGAAATGGAGCGGCAGAGGATTTAGTGACTTGTCAAGCTCCCGAGGCTGCTAAGTGGCATGGCCTGTTCTGAACCCAAACCTGACTCATGGGAAAAACTGGGATCTCCTTCTGCCCAGAGCCCCAGACTCCCTAGCAGGCCTATGGCCTCAGTGATCCCTGGCCTCCAGAAATGGATCTGCTCTCCCCCGGGACCTTGGCAGGCTCTGCTTGCCCGCCTGCAGGGAACTGCCTCCTGCCAAACCTCGTTCCTCTTCCAGGTCCACCCAGGCAGCTCCTCCATGCAGCCTTCCTGGACTCCCCAGCCGTCTATCCCTGCCATAACCTTTGCCCTTCATGCTGTCTCTGCCCAATCACCCGCCTTCCTCTCCTTTGACATGGGCGGAGAACTAAGAACTACCTATGGATCTCCATAGCCCTGTGGAGGCGCCGGGGTGTTTTTGTTTTGCACCAGGGCCTTGCTATGTAGCCCAGGCTGGCCTCAAACCCACAGTGACCCTTCTGATTCAAGTTTCCTGAGTCCTGGGATTATAGGTGTGTATTACCTCACCTGGCTCAGAGCAGAAGCAGGAGCTGCAGGAAGACAGCTGTGGAGCTGCCTGAGGAGGCTGGTGGGCAGCAGCATTTGTCACCAGCTTGCCCTGGGCCCCGGGGGCTCCTCCCTAGGACAACGCTGGCCTCCTTCCATTTCCCCTCTTGGCTATATAGAAAGGTGCCCAGGACCCCAGGAGGAGAGCTGCACTTTCTGCTGCCCTCACCTCCCTGTGAGCCATGGCCCAGCCTGGCATCACTCAAACTGAATCCTGCTGGCAGCGGGGTGGTGGCAAAGGTCACACGGCTGACTGCTGTGCCCTTGCTGGCTGTCTCCACCGGGCAGGTGGTGAGCAAGCAGCAGGTGGCAGAGATGTAGCCAGGTCTGGTGGCCCTCTGAGCATAAGTTCCTGCAGGTCTCTCGGGCCTGACTCCCCTGTGCCTGGCTGGGTACACTCCCAGAGGGCACAGGAAGCAGGAAATGGTGAGGGACACCTCATAGCAATAGACTGCCAGAGGCTGCCTACCTTTCACAGTGGTGCTGGGCAGCTCCAGGAAGTCCTAGTTAAGCTTGGGCTAATGTGGTATGTGGTGCCAGGGATCTCCAGGGGCCCAAGTGGTTTTTGGGCCAAGGCAGGGGGAAGACAAGGGTCCCCCCCAGCCTAGGCATGGGACTTCCCCTTCCCAAGACTCCTGTCCCCAGACAGTACCACAAGGAAACTCCCCTGCCATACACTGTTCCAAAAATAGTTCCACTGACACCTTTGTGGTGGATGGAGTTTGTCAGGGCTGCCAGGGAGCCCAAAGTTCACCAGGGACCCTAAGCAGATGCCAGTAGCCACAGGGTGGGCTTGGAGTTGGCTCAACTCAGAGTGGCAATGGAGTCTTGCTCTTCCATTTTCCTCACAAGGAAACTGAGGCAGGAGAGCACAAGATTGCCCAGGGTCATGAGCAGGGCAGGGGCAGGACTGCCCAGAGAGGGGCTCCTTTAACTGATGCCACACCCACACAGCTCAGGCAAAGGGACTTTGCAGGTTACAGGCCTCCCTTCTGGTCACCAGGTATCAGCCAGCCAAGGCCCAGCCAAGGATCCTTCCCTTCTCCTGTGCTGTGTGTCCCCACCCACCTGCTCTGGGGCCTGCAAGTGCTAAGAGGCATAGAGTCCTTGCTAGTCCCTCCTTTGGACTCTGGGCCAAACCTGTCTACCATCCATGGTGATGAGAGCTTGATGGGGCAGTCCTGGGTGTGAGCTCCAGGTCTGCCACATCCCCAATGTGTGCCTGGTATCCTTCTAGGCAAAACAGTTGCCTAGTGCCTCAGTCTGCTTGAGATTTCTGTGATAGTTCGAAGGTTAAAGTGTTTAGCTTCGGGCCTGGCGCCTAACAGATGCCCAATCAATGGGTCACTGTTTGATTCTTATTATAGCTGCCTTCAGCTCTGTTCCATGAGTCCTGGGACCGAGGACCCCGAGTGCACCCATATCCCAGCAGCCCCTGGACTGGACTCCAAGATGCCACAGATGAGGCCCGACTCTTACAATGTCCACTGGACAGAACCCCAGACAGACGCCCACAGCTAGAAAAGACCACCTGAGAGCTCTAAGTAGGGATGGGGTGGGGGTGGTTGGCATCACAGATGGTTCCTCACCAGGGCAGGGTCTGAGGTAGCCTGGGTGGGCAGCTGGACTGGCCTGAGGGAAGAGAGCTCAGAACAGGGCCACAGTGGGCTCAAAGGCTTAGTGGTCAGCTGGCACCACAGGCTCCCGGGGGGCTTCCTGTGGCATACCTGTTTCCTCCTTCAGAACCAGAGCCACCTCCACCTTGTGCCAACTGTCTTGCACCTCACCTGCAGCTCCACCACCCCAGGGGCGGGCACAGGCACATGACAGCTGAGGCTGTGGAGGACACGCAGAACCAGACCCCAGCACCAGGGTTCAGCCTCTGGCCAACACACCTTCCTTGCTGTCAGCTGGGGCCCTGGGTGGGCTCAGGCCAGCCACCTACAGGTTCTCAGGGACTGGACTCTGGGCCTAGGCCTTTTATAGGATGTGGTGGCCACACACCTGTGTCTTCCATGACCGTATAAAGTGGGCATCACCAGCCTCAATCAACTCCTAGAGAAAGTTCCAGATGGGCCAGCTGGGGCTCCTTAGAAGCACAAGCCCCAGCCTCATCTCCACTCAGCTGAGCGTGGCCCGGTGTATCTGGATAATCCTGTCTCTTCTACCCAGTCCTGCCATCCTCTTGGGGTTACCAGGGTGGCACATAATCAGAGCTTCTGCAGCTACCTCCTGCATTACCTCCCTGACCTGAGTGAGGCCTGGGACATGCTACTTTTAACTCCTCACTCTCAGCCATAGCACGGGTGGAGTAGAGGCCAAGATCTCATGACTTGGACCTCAGGACAGCCACAGGCACCTCTGGGCCTCAGTTTCCCCAAACACAACAGAGGTGGATGGGGCTCCACTGTTGCAAGAGCTCTTCTTGGGCTGAGAACATTTTAGGATGCTGATGGGGGATTTGTATCTCACGAGGCTTCCCTAAAGCTAAGCTGGGTAATCTGGTATCTAGTCATGTGCTCATTTCTGGAAGAAAAATCAGATCTTCTGTGTCAGGAACTGCTAAGAGGATTTGGTCTCTGGCCTTGGGACATTTTTTTGAGGCCTCAGCCCCCACGCACTGCCCTACCCAAACACTAAGCCCTGGCCGTGCCAGGGCTCACATGGCTCCTGGACTTCAGACACATGACCGGGCAGGTATATGGGCGGGCCATTCATAGGGCACCCCAAGGGGACTGAGGCTGGGCCACATCCTCCAGGGATCTTGGCAGTGTAGAGGTCCCAAATCAACCCTGCAAAGTAGACCGGACACCCATTTGACAGATGAGCAAACAGAGGCTCTGATGGGGTCATGTGACTTGCTGAGGGCCAGAAAGAGGCAGGGCCTGAGTAAGCTCGCTGGCCTGGGCCCTATCTGTAGTGTGGACAGGGCTCCTGCCTACAGAGAAGCAGCAAATGGAGTAAGGGGGCAGATGAAAGTGCCCAATCACTGCGTGGTGCGGGGCAATCGAGGGGGCCTCAAGGAGACAGTGCACGGGGAACAGCGGGTCACCAAGGAGGAGGCCAACAGCCAGCCCAGACGAGGCTCAGTCTGAGCCCTGTGCTTCAAATCCTGTGCCGCCTCTGCCCAGCCACAGGGGGGTGAGGCAGGCCGGTGACAGAGGTCCCTTGTGGCATGGGGCTGGGGCAGGACTGGGTGGAGAGCAGGCAAGCAAAGTGCTGGCCAGGACTGTCGGGAGTCCAGGTGCACACAGGAGCCCAGGGACAGTGGCTACTGCAGCACTGTGAGCAACACGATCGTGAGCCCTCGGCACTCACTCAAGAACCCCGGCAATCAAGCACAAGCTGACTGCTCCCGGGCAGCGGATGCTCGCTCTCTGGGGATCCCAGGCTCATGACAACGATTAGGGGACTGGCCCTGTGGGTGCAGTGAAGGGCACTCAGGGCCTGACGCCCAAGCCCTCACCTGGAGGATGGAAAGGCCATCTAGCTCTTGCTTCATCCAGGCTGGGAAGTGACTGCAAGGCATTTTACAAAGTTACCAGGCAGAAGAACCCAAACTGCTCCCCTCCCTCGTGCTCTCAAGAAAATAAATCTTGGCCTGCCTGCCACTGGCAAGAGACCCTATATATTTACATGACGATCGCGCCTCATGATCACAGGGCTTGTGGTTCTGGCAGGCAGCATGTGGCAGGGATGACAGTGGTCCTAGGAGAGTCACTATTTTCCAGTGACTTTTATTGTCCATTATATCCTGGCGTTTACAGGGCTCTGCTCCGGGCCTGGCAGGAATACTGCACACGGTGGGACTGGCAGGGCTGAGCATTCTAGTCCCGGTGGTACAGAACCATTCTCCTGCCCAAAGTGTGTGTGTGGCACAGGGACCCCAGGGAGCTTCAGGGCCTCCAGTGGGGAGCCCTAGAGGGGTGTCAAGAAGCACAAGTACCCACGAAAAGCCAGCAGCCCAGCTCTGGACTGCCCTTCCAGCTCGGGACACTAACTCTGCAGACCGGGAACTGCACAACAGGGAGTGTGGGTGTACACAGGCTGGCTACCCCTGACTCAGGAAGCTGCTTTTAAAATATTTTTAGAGGCTGGGCATGGTAGTGTACATCTGTAATCCCAGCACTTGGGAGGCTGAGGCAGGAGGATCGCTGAGTTTGAGGCCAGAATGAACTACATAGTGAAATCCTGTCTCAAAAAGACAAAGCATAATTTTTTTTTTAGGGATTTTGTGAGACAGCTAATATCACATGCTTGAACTGAGCTATGCAAGAAAATTTACATTATAAAGAAAATGAATGATGCTACAAATATGGAGTTTGTACAAGCCCTCCTTTAAACTGCTAGCTGAACATTCCCCAGGGTGGGGATGACCCAGGAGGTATGAATTCCTGGCTTCTTCAGACACCTGCCAAGGGCATTAGGTATGTTCCTTATCTGTGAAGTGGACATAAACCCAAACTCAGGGGTGGGCAGGGGGATAAAAGCATCTTCTGGAAGTTTCTCTGAGTAATGAATGCTTGGTATAAGTAGGTACTTCATAACTAGTGTTACCATTCATCTATTTAACACTCACAGAGCACCCACATAAAAGATACATGAATGCCCCCCAAGGGGCGACAGATGACAAATTATTCCTATCTGGGCAGGTCCTGACAGTCTACAGAGGGACTTTGAGCCCTAGTATTTCATGGAAGTTCATGACATCCTACAAACGCAGGCAGAGCAGGAATCATGTTCATTTCCTTGGTGAAGAAATGGCTCGGGGGAGTAAGGGGGGTGTTAGCCCTAGGACCTCCACTTCCTACTCTGGGCCCACTGTGGCACCTACCTATGCATCTCGTCCCTAGCCAGGCAGCCCGCTATCATGCCACTTAGGAAGATGGGGTCTAGTGTCCTGGCTCCTAGTCAGGGCTGAGGCCTCCTTGCTGTGGATCTTTCTCCTTCTGTGCCCTGGGTACTCATGGGCTCCCTGAGGCTGGCAATCAAGGGTCTGCTGCCTCCAGGCTTCCTGGCCAAGCCAGGCACCTGCTCTGCCTGTGCAGTGGGAGAGACATGGGCATATCAACATCTGCTGTGCCCAGCAGGATCACAGGTGAGCTGAGCCTTAGGCAGGAAGAAAGAGAGGAATGAGGGGGCCATGACTCCTGATCCAGAGAGGAGGAAACTGAGGAAGTCCCTCCTGCAGTGTCAAGAGTCCGGAAATTGGCTTCACATCTGAAGCTGTCAGTCTCCGGAGCCGATGGCTGGGTGCCCAGCAGAAACCAGGAAGCCACAGAGCCCTTCGGTTCCAATGTCCCAGGGGCCCACAGAGGGGATGCTCCTAACCATGGGCCTCAGCACTTCAACAAAACAGGAGGGCGAGACAAGTGTGGGCAACCCTGATGACTCAGGTAACCTGTAAAAGCAGGAGGCAGGCGGAAGCAGAAGGCCTTTCTGGGGAGGTGGGGAGTTCACCTTCTTCTTAGGATGCGTCACCAGGGTCTGGCGAGTCAGTACTCACGCGGGCCGTCCACCTCTCAGCTAGCCTGTCCCGCAGCAATCAGGGGCCGCAGGTGGGGCTACCTTCTGATTTCACAAACAGGGACTGGGGAGAAGGGGCTGGTTCCTGGACACACAGCAGAGTCTTAAGCCTTCAAATTTCCTTGCCAAGAGGTTAATTTGTCTATCTGCACGGGCAAGACAGGAAGGACCCCACAGAGCTTTTAAAAAGAGAGAGAAGGAAAAGAAAAAAAGAAAGGTTGGCTGAATAGCACTGCAGCGCAGCCCCCAGCCAACCCGAAGAGGCTGCAGACGTTCTGTGCAGTCTGGATTCCTGTGGGCTGAAGGGTCACGCGATTTCCTCTGCAAAAGGCAAGGCTGAAAAAGTCTGGCTGAGGGGGACAAGAAGGGGAGGGAAGCATCCACGAGACTAGGAATCATGAGTTCAGTCCTGGCTGCCCCACTAAGGAACTGGAGGAAGCCCTGGACCCCTCTGGGCCTCAGTGTACTTTTACACATTCTGCACCAAGCCCTGTTCTGCAGACTTAAGCAACAGTAATCTGTTAGTTCCTATAGCAGCACATTATTACTCCAGTGTACCATGGAGGGAACTGGACATAAAGGTAGGTAGCCTAGTACAGGTGGAACTTAGGTAGTACAGCTCCAAATCCATGCTCTTAACCACAGGGCAGCACAGCCCTCCAGCCTGCAGGACCGCTGGCTGATCCCAAGGATTGTTCTGTCCTAACAGGCCCAGCACCTGTGGCGTGGAGGCCACAGGTTGGCCAGCAGCCCGTTTCTGGAGAGACGGAACCATCCTGCCTGTCTCGCTGCTGCTCTTGTCTGCTGGCTTTGCAGTGAACTCTGGTTTCTTCGGTTCACTTAGCAGCCTTTATAAACCACAGCCCTGGAGCCCTTCAGGAGGCCCCGGGGTCACGGCGGGCCTCAACATGCCTCTTTGAGCCTTGCTGAGAGCGGTGAATCCAAGCAGGAATAGAAGACCCCACTGTGATGTCCGTTTTGGAGTTTCACGATCAGGTTGGCCTCTGGGACTGCAGGAGGGAGACTGCCATTCAAGCATCCAAGAAAGAGAGAAAAAAACATCTATTCATAGCCAGACAGAGCTGGCTCTGTGGAAACGATGCTACTGACGCAACAAGTAGCCCAGCTGTGCAAGGGATTCCCAAAAAGCTTGACCTTGGGGCACTCACATGGAGGGCTCAAAGGTTTGGGTGGTCACCAAGCTTTTAAACTATGCCTGGATGCTTGGCTGTGGGACTCTAGACAGAATGTGGTTCTGACCCAAAACCTGGGCTTATCTTCCAAAACAGAATTCTTCTGACAACAGACATTTTTTGGTTTAAACAAACAGACTGCTGATCTCTGCTTTACTCTAATCTCTGGGGTAAGGGATAACCCATGCCACAGAGCACCCTGAAATCATGCCACGCATGGCACCATGGATCTGGGTCCACCGGCTCATCCCATGAGTGGGGCACTACCAGCTCCATTTTGCAGATGAGGAAACTGAGGCTCAAAGAGCAAACCAATGCAGCTGGGAGACAGCAGAGGAAGGAATTTAAAATCTGGTGCCAGCTCCGAATGCAAAGCAGAAGGTGAATCCAGGCAAAATCTGCTGTCTGTGAAATGAAGAGGCCCTCTCAGCAGAAACGCAAATGCATAGTCCTAGGGGCAGGGCCCGCTGAGTTGAGGTGTTAGATGCACACATTCTACCCTGCCCAGGTCAGGGAGAAAGCCAAGGAGGCAGCTGGGAAAGGGAAGGCCCCCCGACACCACATGGCTGGCCTACGTGCAGTTGGACTCATAACACAGTCCTGCCTCTTCAAAGACACTGGATCCCATTAACTAGGAATTTCATGCTGAATGCCCAGAAAATTCCCGAGCTTCATCTATACTGTTTCATCAACATCAGCATCAGATGATCATTGCATAAACTTTTGTGCATGCACTCCTGCTGCACTGCTGGGCCCTGGGGACTGAAAGACCCCCTCCACACACAAAATCCTCTGGGTTAAAGAGGAAACTGAGGCAAAGAGCAGAGAACTGAGATGCCCAGAGTCACCCAATTATTTGCTCACTCAATCTGCAAATACGTACAGGGTAGCATGTCGTGGCAGGCAGGGGCTGAGTCCGTCTTCCACTGGACTCTTGGCTTAAAGGTGAGACTATGAGAAGCCAGAAGCCACAGCCCTGTGAGCATAGCTTTGCGCACCAAGGTGCAGTCTGCCTGGGACCTTGGTAGCCAGAGTCTCCTCAGAGCAGGAAGCAGCTGTGGGCTCGCCCTGAGGAGCACATAACGGGCAGGGGCCCCAGGCCAAAGGCACAGCACATGCAAAGGCTCAGTGGCCAAGAAAGCTTGGCTGTTAATTGTGAGACAGAGGCTCAGACAGCAACGAGGCCTCGGTTCCGCAGAGAAGAGAGGCTCAGGCAGTAGGGTCAAAAGATACCAGGACCCCTGCACACGGCTGGCACGAAGAGCAGGGTCAGGGCTCAAATTCAGGGTTCCAGACTCCCCTCCCAGTCTCCAGCCAGGACAGGGGAGGAAATTCTGACAGAATTCCCTTCTATAGCAGTGTGCCTCACGATCCAGGCCTCGAGGTCTCTCTTGTAGCACTGACTATGCACCTACCGTGTCGTGGGCACTCACAGGAAGGATTCACAAAAGTTGTCCCAACCTCCTGTTGCCCTCTTAGTCCTCTGTACTCACTCAACAGAGGCTGGAAAGTCCCTCCTGGCTCACAAGAGGGAGGACAATGTGGGTCTGGCAGGGAGGATGTGCTCAACATCACTCAGGCTGAGAGGTGTCAGGTCTAGGACTCTCGCCTAGAAACGCCAGCCAGAGTCTTTGCCAAAACAGATAAGGGTCCCTAGGGGAACAAAAAGATCTGGATTCTCTCCTTTCTGCCCACAGGCTTCCTTTTATCTGCAAAGCCAGGCAGGCCTCACTGGTGGGAAGGCCCCCTCTCCCGTAGGGCTGGCGCTTGCCCTAAGCAGGGAGAGCCTCTCAGACCCCAGGCATCCTGGCTGGTGTGCCAAAAGCCTAAGACTGATTTATTTGCTACCTATCCTTAACATTCATGCTATAGCACACAATGGTGCCCAGGGTGCACAGAGTCCTGGAGTCAGGCACCCTACTCTTCCGAGCCCCTGAGGTTATTCATCGGGGCGTCGTGACCAACCCTGTGGCCCAGCCCGGGCTCTGCGTGCCCTGGTCTCCTCCACAGGACCACTAGCTGGCTCCTTGCATCAGCAGGACCCGGTCCCCTCACCCTGCTCCGACTGAATGGTATCAAGTTCCAGTCTACCTGGAACCTGAGAACGTGACCTTACTGCAGTGGTGGAAAAGTGCTCAGCATTTTGCAGAAGTGATGCTGTGAATTTTACTCTTTTCCCTGACTCGCTGTGAAGTAAATGATACTCCCATGATGCCGGCCAGGCGTGATCACTGCACTCTGCAGCGTGCCATACCAATAACCGGCGTGTCCGGTGGGTTAGTGTGCTCAGTGCATTTTTGAATTGTAACAGTTTCAGCTTACCATGGGGTCACTGGGACACAGCCTACAAGGTGAGGGCTTTTTCAGATTTAAAGTTGAGGTCAGGTATGATCGGAGGCTTTATAGGAAAAGAGCCCCATGGAGACAGAGACAGAAACTAGTGCTGGTGGAACATCTTTCTTTTCTTTTTTCTTTTATCTTTTTGAGGCAGGGTCTCACTATGTAGTTCAGGATGGTCTTGAACTCATTTTTTAGCTCAGACTGGCCTCAAAAGTGCACTGATCCTCCTGCCTCAGCCTCCTAAGTGCTAGGATTACGGGCATGTGCATCACACCTGGTTCACCATCTTTCCTAGGAGAAAGGACACTAGACGTTAGAAAGTAGCTAATGTCAGCCCTGGCCTGGTCCTGGAGACCCAGTGAACTCAAGCCACTGGGCTTGGTGATTTCATCCTTACTGGCTGAGGACATGCAAACTGGCTTCCTCCATTCTCCAGAGCAGGTCATCTTAGAAATGTGACGGATATATTCAGGCAAGCACAGGGGTCACTCCGGTTAAGTCTCTCTGTGGTATGGCTGATCCCTCAGGCCCAGGGAGGGGGCATCCCAGGCCATGAATAAAAGGCCGGCAGCCCCCGCCCCCCCCCCCCCCTCCGATGGAGGGGAAAGAAGAGGAGAAGCAAAACGCAGAGGGAGCAAGAAGCACTGGACTTTCTCATGAAAAGCAAAGCAAACTATGAAAGTACGAAATGTGCAGACGTGACGGGCTGGTGACTCCGGCTCTCTTCAGAGTCACCTCATAAACCCGTGTCTGGCCACAGAGGCCAGATGCCTGGTGCTCTAGGAGGAGCTATTGAAACATGTGGCCAGGATGGCCCAATGACCCAATAGATGACAGTCACTGTGAGCTCCAAGAAGGTCACACCCACCCACCAGGGTCACATCTTCCCCACAGTGAGCCAGGAGGTGTGTCGGAGGGCAGCAACAAACTTTTCTTACCAGGAATTGAGAGCTCTGCTCCCAGCTTGGGGTGCTCCCGACACAACACAGGGGACAGGAGGGCTCAGGCTGATGGCCAGACCAGGCTGGCCTTGGATGATAAGGTCTCACGCCATCCTCACCTTCCAGGCTTGAGGCCAGGCTCCCCTCCCTCCCCGCTCCACACGCC
The DNA here is from genome assembly GCA_004027915.1 of Capromys pilorides. Classification (NCBI taxonomy): domain Eukaryota; kingdom Metazoa; phylum Chordata; class Mammalia; order Rodentia; family Capromyidae; genus Capromys; species Capromys pilorides. The sequence continues at coordinate 37,089 of PVKN010000541.1, forward strand.
CAAGCAGGGGTAGGGTGGGCCCCGTTCTCAGGGAGCCAGGAAACACACTCTTTTCTGGGCTAAGTGCCCAGATTCCTGGAGCAGTCACAGGACACTGAGCTGCTCCAAAGCCACAAGCGTGGACTAGAAGTTTCTCTGGGCAGTGTGAATCTGCAGGGACACAGTCTGGCCCACCTGGATTCCAGCCTCACGCAAACGTCCCTGCTGACACCAGACCAGCAGGCGCACTAACCCTGCCCCTGCGGCATGGCTGAGGGACAGACCTATCCCCTGTGGGACTCAGTGTCATTTTTGAGCAAATGGGGTTAGTTCCTTCCACCATTTGTCAAGCATTTATCCAGAGGCTCAAGGAGCCAGGCCCTGTCTGAGGGGCTGGGACATAGGAACAGACAGGTAGGGGAGGTAGGTGACACAGACATGGAAGCTGATAGACTCAGTCACTTTGGAGTACCGTGAACACACCAAAGGAAATACAGCCCAGGACCCAGTCAGGGCCTACACACAGGGGACTTGGCTTCACAGTTCACTTAGGCTGTGTTTGGCATGTCATAGACTCAACAGAGAAATAGGGCTCTCCCGTCCTTCCACCACACAGATGGGGTGGCCAAAACCAAGAGGACAGCAGGAGCTGGGCATGGTGACACATGCCTGTAATTCCAGCACACTGAGAAGTTGAGGCAGGAAAGTCTCAAGTTCAAGCCTAGTCTGGGCAACTTAGTAAGAATAACAAGACCCAAAGAGGGTGGCTGGGCTTGGGGGAGTGGACAGACTCAGCTTCATTCTTTTTTTTATCTTTTTGAGACAGGGTCTCGCTATGCAGTTCAGGCTGGCCTTGAGCTCACTTTTGTAGCCCAGGTGGTCTTGAACTCACACTGATCCTCCTGCCTCAGCCTCCCAAGTGCTGGGGTTACAGGTGTGCACCACCACGCCCACCTCAGCTTCATTCTGAAGTCACCTGCTTATGGGGCAGGTGGGCTGAGTCCAGGGACCCAGGAACCATAGGTTCAGCCTAAGACTGAAAAGGGTAAATGAGGAAAACCTCAAAGTGACAACGACTCCCTATGACAATCAACAGGGCTATAGAGTCCCCAGCATTCAGGACTCTCCCATGTCCCCGGGCCTCCTGCCATCCCCAGACTGCATTCAGAGGGAAGTATCTCTGCCCAGCCCTCTGCCTAGCACCTCTTCCACAAACACCAATTCTCTTAACAATATGTTGTTACTGATACAGAAATATCAGCCACCTTTTAAAAACAACATCTCCCCACAAAGTTATTATGCTCTTATCAGAATATCCATCAGCTGGTCTTTATCTTTAAACAACTCAATTTTTAAAAGGAACCTACAACTCAGAGAGGTACAGAAGCTCACCCAATGTCCTTCAGCAAGGCTCTGAAAGGGCCTGAAGAGATCCCTTCTAACATCAGCAGGAGATAGCCCACTAGGTACAACATGAGGCTCCTGTGTGCTTGGGGACCCAGATACCTGAAACAGTGGCTCTGGAAAATGTAAGAAGCTCTGTGGAACCAATGCAGACGTTGACAGGTGTCAACTGGGAGTGGGTCAGATGGAAAGGTGGCCTTAGGCACTGAGCTCAGGAGTGGCTGCTTTATCTGGAAGCCTTACATGTTGATTAGAGAGGGAAAATGTGGTCAGACAGGGGTTTTAGGAATGTGCTTCCTGCCTGCCTGGATGGAATTCCCTTGGCTCAGGGCAGTGCTGAGATGGGAGGAGCCTGAGAAGCAGTGGGGAGGCCCGGGATCCGGGATCTGAGGCCTTTAGTGTCTGGGGCCTGGTGCCACCCCCACCTCCTTTCCTGTTGGGTGTTAGGTCCTAGGTGGGAGGCCCCTTACCACCAGCCTCCCTCACAGCTTTCCTGTGAAAAACACGGCTGACGCCTACTGACTTGCTGGGGACAATGTGAGAATAAATGATAAAATATGTAAAGCTTGCAGCAGAGGGGAAAAGAAGTGCCATGGATGTGTGACTTTCCCTAAATCTGGATTTCTGTGCATCTCTTCCTCTCCCTTGTTAGAGAAAGGCTGTCTGCATGGTGGAGTTCATTGCAGGTGTCAGTGGCCAGGCTGCTGAGTTGCCTGCCCCACAGCACATCTAGACCCACTCTCGGGCCGGCTCATTAATCTGTGTGAGCCCCAGTTCCCCCGTGCTTCCTGGTGGACACTGTGACTGATTCCAGCCTTCCCTTTATTAATGTGTTGGTCTCCAGCTGTCAGCAGAGAGTCAGAGCTTTAATTACCATCAGCAGGCACTATTTGTGTTGGGACTGGGGTTATAGGGGTACCTTTGGCACAGGGAATGGCAGTGGGTGTACGGTGCCCTAGGATGGGCTGATTGGCATTGTTTCCCTTGAGCCACCGCTCATTCCCACAGGGGAGAGGAAACACAGGGTAATCCCGGAGGAGCAGGGCTCTGCACACTTGCCAGGCTCAGCTGCACCCCACCTCCTGGGCCATGGCCTGGACCTGGGCCTGGCTGGGAGGCGGGCAGAATGGTCCCAAGATGAATGAGAGTATACTAATGAGCCAGCTACTGGCTGGATGGCTTCACGTGTCTGGGTTCTGGTCACCAACCAACCATTTTACAGTCCAGGAGACTGAGGCTGGTCTTATACCTCATCTGCCTCTCCAGGCCCCTTGCAGTAGTTAAAGCCACAGGAAACAACAGTCTCCGTAGTCTGCAACCCAACTCTTCCTCCACTCCCTTTCTCCACTAAGGACTTCCCAGGAAGGAGCCCAGACAGCAGACCCCAGGCCCCTCCAATCCCCTGCTAGGCTACCCCATCCCCCTATTATCCTCCCCAAGACATACTCTGCAGCAATCTCCACCCCCAGCCACCACGGGCCACACCTCTGCCCCAAACACTTCCAGATGCCCATTGTCCTCTGGATCAAGGCCAACCACTGTCCTCTAAAGAAGACAGCTGGGTGTGGTGGTACACACCTATAATCCCAGCACTCAGGAGGCTGAGGCAGGATTGACGTAAATTAGAGGCCAGCCTGGGCTACACAGTGAGTTCAAGGGCAGTCTGAGCCACATGGGAAGACCCTGTCTTGAGAAGGAAAAATAAACACAAAGCATCGGCTGCTATAGGTGCAATAGGCATGTGAATCACAGTGGCTGTGCCACCAGGCAGCTTCCGTCCATACAGCTGTCCCCTTTGCCCTTGAGAGGTTGGGGCTTCTGATACAGCCCCTCTGAAACCCTTGCTTTAGCTGCCCAAGGAATAAATATCGGCACCTCATTACGACCACTGAAGGCTGTGCCAGGCCAGGGTGCAGACCTCATCAATGGGTCTCAGGGTACGGGGAAGGTTACCCAAGGGAGGGAGGCATGGAGGGCCAGAGGGCCTCTGAGCAGGGACATATAGGCTGTGCTCAGGAGTAAGAGGCAACTCAAAGGTGGGACATCAGAGGCTGTGGCATTGGAGAAGCAAGAAGACAGGACAGGTGGTGCAGAGGCAGGGCCTGGCAGGTGCTGGCAGGTGGGCGAGGACAGCAAGGCAGCTGTCACTTTGGAATGCCACCACACTGCTATGTATCTGGGCTTCACGGCTGTCCTGTCACTTCCTCAGTCACCCCTCAGCACGGTCCTATGAGTGAAGAGTGACCTTCATTTACAACACGAGGACCAGCCAGGTGGTGACGTGGAGGGGGCCGCTCTGGTCTCAGGATGTGTGCACTCCAAGCTCATCCCTGTAAGTTTAAACATATTCTGAAAGTCATTCACTGCAGAAGCCCAACCCCGGGCTCTCTCAGATAGTGGAGCCCCATCGATACTTCCTTCTGGTATCTGTGGAATTTCTACTATGTACAGGGCTCGGGTCTCACCCTCCCGAGTGTACAGTGCGGTGAAATCTGCCATTATCTAAACTTGACAGTGCTGAAGGTTAGAGATCAGGATAAGATTTTCGTTCACTTAGGTTTTTCCCTTTTCATATCCACTCTCCTCATTTGTGTGCACACAGCAGACATTGCTAACTGATCCCACAGTCACGAATAATCTATCAGAGCTAGCACTGAAGACGCAACTATTGCCATCCCTGCAGCAAATGGGCAAGCAGGATGCCAGCAGCAGGAGTAAAAAGATAGCACCACGCTGCCCATCTTCACTCTCTCAGGCCCAGACCCTTTAAGTCCTGTCTGATCTTCAGATAGAATTCCTGATGCTGGTCACTGCCCTGGGCTGGCATTCTTGTGCAACAGCAAAGAGCCTGGGAGCTTGGCACACTTGTACGTGGGATGGTGATGAATGCTGGGCAGCTGGACTGCAAGGCCCCACTCTGCTACTTCCTGGAGGACATCCCTGGTTCCCCAGAGGAAATGGACAGATCAGGGCTCAACTCCCTGGGCCACCACGTATGAGCTGTCCAACCTACAGCAAGTTGCTGTGTTCTTTGGATCTCTGCTTTTTCAGATGAAAATGGGCCAAAGATACTCACTCCTCAGGACATATCCAAGCGGCCAGCACAGGGTGGAGCACATGCTAGCACTGTACAAATGTTGAGTGTCCTCCATCCCCTCCTCTGCATGCAGCAAGGCCGAGGTGCACAGGAGCCACCACAGGCTCATGAAGGAAGTGACCAAGGAACAAACCACAGACTGGCTGGGCCCCCGGGGGACACTTTCCTCTCCTAGGTTGGCTCTCTTTGCTTCCTTCCCTCCCCTTCTAAGCAAAACTGCTTGGCAGCCAATCCTGCCTTTGTCCCCAAGGCAGTTCCAAAAGGCTCATCCTGTCCTGCAGAAGAGATGGCAGTAATTCCATTAATGGGAAGCAAGACGAATGGTACCTGGTGCCCAGAGTGGACAGGGCGAGCCGGCATGGGAGACCTGGGGGGAGGGAAGCGTTGCTGGAACTCACCCTCCTTTGGGGCCTTATTAGGTCTTGAAAGAGCCGCTGCACTCGCTAAAACCTGCTTTTGCCAGCAGAAGCCTCGTTTTACAAATATACAGCAACAAAAAATAAACATAAATGGGAAGAAACCCCTAAAGACCACGCTCCCCTGCTGAGGCGAGGCAGCGGGCAGCTCGGGCCTGGAATCTTTAGCCTCCCCAACTCCCACCTGAAATAAATGGGCCTAAATGCCAGCTCACCTAAATGCAGCTGTCCCTTGCTGTTCAAGGACTGCTCATAACAGAGGGATGGAACTGCTCTGAAAGATGTGTCTGTTCCAGTTGCCATAAAACCCCATTGCCCTTGCTGTCAGCCCCAGGAGGGGCTGGACATGGGCCCCTTTCCAGAGGTGACAGTCACTGTCACCCAAGGCCTTCAGTCTTCTCCTGTCCTGAAAATCAGCAGCACTTCAGAGGCATTTTCATTGTGGGATAGGTGTGCACTTGCACAATGATGCAAAGAGCATACTCCCTGGGAGCCGGCGAGATGGTTCAGTGGTCTAAAGCGCCTGCGTAGGAAAGCTCAGGCAACTGCAGGGACTGCGGTTCGATCCCCGGCACCACATGCTGCGCCAGCCCCACCACCAGGGCAGGCTGGGCCAGCCACAAAATAAATAAATAAAGAAACACAACAAGCAAACAAGTAAATAAATAAAAATTAAAAAAACAAACCAAAAAAAAAACAAAGAGCACACTCCCTCCACTCCCCATGTGCGCTAAAGCTGCTGCATTATTCCTTTGGCCTTAGTTTGTCCAAATACAAACTGAAGGTGGAAGCTGAAACTGGCGGCAGCTGTGGGTGACAGAGAGAGAGAAGTAGAGTTGGGCCACCCAAGGGCAACGTGACCCAGCAAGCACGCTGTGGGACCTCTCTGGGCCCCAGCTTCCTCAGCCAGGTATAAGGCCAACTCCAGCAACCCAAGAGCTCTTAAGCAAGGAGGAAATGCAGGCCCGGCCACTCTGAATGCCCATGGCTGGCTCTGTTCTTCCCAGCACCCAGCACCATGCTGACACATAGGAGGTGCCTGTGAACAACGCACTGCTTTGAGCAGGACCTGTGGCTTTCTACTGCCTGCAGTAACAAAGACATCCATTCACAGCAGAGATCAGTGGCGTAAGGACTGCACTCTTGGGGTTAAAAGCCTGGGTTCAAATCCTAGCTTGGCTGTGGACTTCCTACGCGCTGCTGAACAACCAATCCTGCCTTGCTTTCCTATTTTGCAGAGTGGAACTGACAGGACCTGCACCATACAGGCTCCAGGAGGTCTCACTGAGATTGTACACAGCCAGCCTGGCCCAGCATAGCCCCTGTGGCCAGCACACTGGCGACCTATGGGAGATCACAGGAAAACTCCACATTCCAACTGGAAAAACCATTTTCTCAGAGACATCCAAGAAGACAAAGTCTCATAGGGTCCCTGGGAGAGCTGGGACCTTAAACAGAGGCAGGATGCTCTGTCCCCAAGAGAAAGACAGAGGGGACTTTACCCCAAGGGCAGCTAGGGACACCATGCTGCCCCATGCTGCTGTTTCTTACTGGCACCAAAACAGGCATGGCTTTCCCTGGGATGCATTTCCGCTGCTCACTGGTCAGTAACCCTGACTCATCCTTGTTTATGAGCCAAAACGCCAGTTCCAGGGGGGGCAGGACTTTGTCCCTGCACCTCATTACTGGGTCTCCCTGCAGTGTGTGGCTCATTCAGATAAATGAATGACTAAATTAGGGGCAGAGGTGAAGTGCAAGGAAAGGCAACTCCAACCTGAGTGACCTCCCATGTCTCAGCCTGGGGCAGTACTCCTGAGGGTCACAGGGGCCACCAAGCTCCCATCTGCACCCCACTATGAGTATAGTAACAGTCACCAACTGTTGAATGCCAGCTCTGTTCTTGGCATACGACAAGGCTGCATGCTTGCTTACCTGCTACATCATAAAAATTCCGAGACAGGGGACCGTGTGACTCAGTGCTCCACAAATGAGAAAACTGAGGCCTGTGATGACAAGCCCAGGGGACGCAGTGGGCAAACGCAGCGGTGTGGGTTGCATCCAGGTTGGTCTGACTCGCCTCCTCCCTCTCTGAAAGGGGCCTCAGAGCTGGCTGGATATCACAGGAGAAAATGGAGCTGCAGCCTGCAGGCCTGGTCCCTACCCCACCCAGTACCCCTTTGGAGCAGAAGACCCAGCCAGGCAAGGATTACGATCATCCAGATTGCCTGGCTGCATGAGCAACAATGGCTTTGGGATCAGCTGGGTCTGAGTTCAAATCTGTTTCTAAACCATGTGGCTTAGGGATGTGGCACAGTGGTGTCCATTTAGGCAGCTCAGTTATCCTCATCTGAAAAATGGAGTCAGGCCAAAGTTGTGAGAATGAAGCAAGGAAACAGAAATTAGCTGGCCAGCTCCGAGATGCACAGCAGGTAGTGCACAAGCTTTTGTTCGATGCACAGCAAGTAGTAAGCTTTTGTTCCCTCCTGAGTCTTCCCGTGGTTGCCTGGCCCCAATTTCAGAAGTGAGAGCAGTGTGGGCAGCTGGGTGAATCCAAGCTCCCATTTTCTCTGATCTCTGGGGCCCAGATGCTTGGCACTTTCCTGAGCTAGCAGGTCAGTAACTTGTCATCTGATCTCTGACCCTTGTCACTGCATGATAGGAGGTCAGAGTGAATGAGTTTATCAGTGCAGCAATAACTGGCCACAAGGTAATGGGCCAGGTCCACAGGGTGTCCCTGGCATGAGAAGGACCGGCATGACAAGGCTCTTGACAGAGTGCCCGGGCCAGCAGACAGTGCCTCAGAGCACAGTTCTCTCTTGCACTAATAGCTGGCTTCAGTCGTTACACTGATGGATATGGATGTGTAGGTGACGGGCTGGCTTCAGGTGGAAGTCACATCAGCCTGACCTCGGAAGAAGCCTGCAGGGGTTGTGTTGTGCCCACGTCCCAACATTCCTGATGTGAGCGCTGGACGTGCAGGTTTGAGTGAGGTCTAGTTGGAAGCACGGAGCCTGTGCTGGGGTTCAGAGCCTCGCCCTCAACTACTCCCCACCCCCTCCCAGGATTCTGGGTCAGGTGTGGGAGGGTTGGGGTGACGTACATCCTCTCACAAGGTCATGGAATGGGGCCCTACAAACACCTGTCCTTGCCCTGAGTGCCCCAGGGCCTAAGGGAGTGTCACACTAACAAAACACATGGAGAGAGGTGGAGAGATTGCAAAGGAAAGGAAAAGCTTTATTTCCTATTCCTTTCAGCCTTTGGCACAAGAGGATTGGCATTCTCGTTGGCACTGGGTCCCACCAACGTCATAACTGGCCTTGCCTTCCACTTCCTTTGGGGGACCCCCCCCCCCAGTCTCTGCACAAGTAGAAGATATCACTAGGTCTGCAACTGTCCCTGCCTGAGAGGCTGCCCACCAGGGACCTCAGTCACTGCTTTCTGTTGGCCTTAATTGCTGTCCGTGTGCCAGGCCCTCTGTCAGGTACTGCGGGTATGAGGAGCAACCTCCTCATGCCTCTGCTTTGGAGCTGCTCCCAGGACTACGAGCAGCAGGGAAACAGGAGAAACGATGGAGACTGACTCAGAGGCACAGTGTTTAGCACAGCCGACAGGTGGCACAAAGCAATGGCCACTACAGGGGGCACTCTCTGGTGGCTCTGGGAAGGAAGGGATTCTGGCATCAACTAGGGGATATAGTAGCCCTCCTCTGGAAAGGGGGGACTCCTCAACTTCACTAGCTGGGTTCTCCCTCCATTCCTGACAGGGATCTTCAGGGAGTGGGTGAGGCTGAGACTGGGGACCCAGGCACTTCTGGGAGACAGTCTGCCATGAATTTCCTTCATGACTGCAGAAAGGCAGGAACCAGCATTTCACACACCAGCCACTGAGCCATGACAGCTTTCCCTGCAACTTGCCACACCATGGAGGGGTGAACCTCTCCTGGGCTAGATGCCACTCTTTGAGTTTCTATTCTGGCCTGACATTTTATAGACATGTCCCTTCTTTACTGTGATTCAGACAGCTCAGTTAGTGTGGAGCAAGAGGTGCTCCAGGCAGGGCACAGGACCCCTGTGATGAGACCCGTCACCCACAGAGCAGAATGTGATGAAGAGCTTAAGTCACACAGTTGGCTTGCACTGGGCTGGATCCTGGGCCACTCGACAGCTGTGGGGCCTTGGGACAGATGCTGGGCCTCGGGCCTCAGTTTCCCACCTGTAACTTGACATTACTAACAGTGCCATATTCTCGGGATGCTGAGATGATGAAGTGGAATGATGTTAGTGGGGGGTGTGGCACACAGCAAGGGCTCAGGAAATGCCAGCCATGGAATCCATGGCCCAGAACCCCACAACATCACACAAAAAACCCTGGCATCACACAATGCCACTCAGGATCGAGAGACTGTGCTCCCTCTTTTCTAGCGTCTGCCGCGACTCTGCTCCCAGACACCCTTCCCCCCATTGTCAGGTCGAATCAGCCCATAAATATTTAAACAACATGTCATCAGATTATTATAACATATGATCTATAGCACTGATGTGCTGCAGTTCTGTGCATTTGGGCTTCATTTTCAGAAGATCGAGACATAAAATATTTATGTATTTAGCCAACCACGAGATCTCACATTCTGTCTCACAATGCTGGGTGGTGGTGAGGCGCTGAACTGCGATACAATGTGTGAAGGGGATGCCTGATTCTCACGTCGCTTCCTGGGGCATCTGGATGGCTTCAGGTTTGTTCTGAGGATGTCATTACATGGCCTGTGGGGTCTGTCATAGCAAGCAGAGGCCAGGACGGAAAGAACTCACCACACCATTACAGCCCCTGCTCGTTTTTATCCAGGGTGTCTCCCTGGATCTGCACATAGTAGGTGTTTGGCGTACGTTACCTAAGTAATAAAAGGATTCACCTTAATTAAGCCTGTGGCCCCACCCAAGTGGCTGGCACAAGGCAGGGACTCAGTTGCATTTCTGTCTTGCTCCCTCTTATCCTCAGCACCCTGTATCAAGCCAGGCACACAGTGAGGTTGGGGAACACAGCTAGATGGGCAGCAACCAGACGAACTGCCATACATAAAATTGTGACCAGATAAAAAGCTTAATTAGCTACTAAATTAATGAAGAATAATGACTTTCTATCTGCTTGTCCGAATTAAGCTGCATAAGACCCTCGGCCTGAGAGATACAGGCTCTCCCTAACCTACAATGGGTAGGCAAACAGCTTTTCTGCATAATTAAATATCTCAATTGCTAACATTAGCACGTCTTAGTGGTCATATGTCCTAGAAATTTTAGCAGTGTGCAATTTCAAGGCTGCTGTCCTGTAAGTTGTTCAAGCATCCAGGAACTTCACACACACACCAGTGACTAAAAGGAATCTTCCCACTCTCCTATTCCCAAAGGGCACTAAAATACTTCCACAGACCACTGCCCTGGGGGAACTGGGCGGGCGGTGCCTAATCTATAAATGATCAACGTCTGCAGATATGGGTAACTGCCAAAGGGTGCCCACAGGAGAGCAGCTGGCTTAGAGCGGAGGAATTTCCTTCGCATGATTCCCCAGGAAGGCACAGCAGGACATCAGTTGACGCCTGCCTTCCCCAGTGGCCAGCCTGGGCCCGGCATGCGGAAGGGCTCAGCAGCCCTTGCTGGGGAGCAGGTGAACCTGACTGTCAACCTCACTCATGCTGGTGATCCCTGTGGCCCAAGGGAGCCATGGCATCCACTGCCCATCACCCTATAGAGAAAAACCACAGCACCATGACCAATGCCATGTTGTGTCACCCCTGGGCTGGTCCCAAGAGCATGCAGTCTCTACCCTCGTCCCTGGTCTCTGCAAAGACAAAAAGGAGACAGTCCTCACTTCCTCCTGGGCTTGCTGTGGAGGTTGGCATTTCAAACAAACACAAAAGGCTGCTAAAATTCCTGGAGAAGGCGAACAAAGGAAATGCACACACACTGAGTCAGTGCACACGGGGGTCTCTCTGTAACTGAATCCAGCCGGACTCTGCCGGACCTGCCAAGCACCGGGGCTGGGCTCCCCTCGTCCACTCGGTCTGCTGCCATGTGGTGCCCAGGGATCTTATCATCAGGCTCCACCCTGGTGGACCTCCGATGTCACATCAGCAAGAGTGTCATTTTCTCTCCCAGTGCTGTTTTCCCTGTCTCTAGGTTGGGGAAGAATTCTGAATTCTGCACACCTGCCCAATGGCACTGTGTGTGCCCAGAGGGCTTTGTCCCCTCCCCTTTCCCAAGCAACCCCACAAAAGATAAGCCTTCTACCTCACATAGCACGCTGGCCAGGAAATGCAGCTTTAGGGCTGGGTGTGTAGCTCCGTGGGAGAACACATGCTTAGTGTGCACCGACCCTGGGTTCAATCTCTGGCACCTTAAAAGCATGCAGCTTTAAGGCATGGCACCAAGCATTCCCATTACGGATGTCTCCCTAGATCTGCACATACTAGGTCTTCAGTAAATGTTGTCCAGGTAATAAAAAGGCCCTCCCACATGACTCTAAGGGCCATCTCTGCAGAGAATACACACAGGAAGGAGCCCCTGAAACTCTTTGGGGCAAGTGCTTCCAGGCTTGGCTTCTACCTATGGGTCAGGATCCCTTATCCAAAATGCTTGAGGCTGAAGTTGTTTCAAATTTTAGAGTTATTTGGATTTTGGAAAAATTTGCACAGACTTTTAAAATCTGAACATCTGAAATGTTCTAAAATCTGAAACTTTTGAGAGTCACACCATCATGCTGGTGCTCAAACAATTCCAGATAATTAACAGGCCTCTACTGTGTGCCTGGCACGGAGTGGTCCCAGGCAGCCTCTGTCCTCTGGCTGGGGCGTCCTCAACCACTGGACATAAGGACCAAGTATAGGGAAGTCAGAGTTGGTTTTCTCATCAGTAGTACCATGCCATGGAGACCAGGACATGACATAGGGTGAGCCCTGGGCACAGAGAAGCCACTGAGAGGATCAGGGCCCCAAAGATGCCTTCAGCAAAGCACTCATATGCACCTACAAAGGGGCTCATGACTGACTCCAGTCACCACCAGGTGCTGAGAGGCCAAGGCACAGGGCCATCAGAGGACCTCTGTGTCAGCCAGGCCTTAGTAAGATGCTAACTTGCCCAGGCTGGACTTAAACCTGAAATGCTTCTGCCCCAGCCTCCCAAAGTGCTGAGACCAGAGCACAGCCACGCCTAGCTTGGAAGTACTTCTTGAATGAGTGGAGGTGCCTCACACACGCACACAGGAGCCCTGGCTGGAGTGGAGTCTGCTCAGCGCACTGGCAATGACAGCGCTTTACCCACGAACCAGCCCAGAGGCCTGGACACCTTGGGCTGAAAGTGAGGAGAGTAACCAGGACTGATGTCTCAGAGCAGCTACAGGTGCAGGTGAGGTGTGAAGCTGATCACGGTCTCTCTCTTCCTTAGTGTCCCCATCTGGAAAATGGGAAACTTTTGTAGCTTCCTTTTTCTATTAACCATCAGAATCCTTTTTGTTCTCCCCCTGTAACATAAAATTTATTATTACTTTGGTGCTGCTGGGGATTGAACCCCCGGGCCTCACCCACAGTAGGCACGTACTCTACCATGAAGCAACACCCCACCCCAAGGGCTGGTGAGATAGTTCAGTCCTGCTTTGAGTTGACCACAGGGACACGGTGAGGTGACCCATGCCTGTAATCCCAGCACTGGGGAGACTGAAAATAGAAGGATCGCTATGAGTCCAAACTGCACAGTGAGACCTTGTACCAAAAACATTAAAAAAAAAAAAAAACTACATTAACAATTTCATATTGTTAATTTACATGCACAGTGCTGCGCACCCCACTGCCTCATCTAATCACAAGTGTCTCATCACCCTGAAAGGAAACCTGCACACTTTGGCACCTTATTCTCCCTGCTCCTGATCCTGGGCACCATTGATCCACCTCTGTCTCTAGCAGCTTCTGTATTCTGGAGATTTCCCATGAGCACCTTTGCCTACAATGACTCGTGGACAAACATCTTTATGGAAACAAGTGACCCAGGAGCAGGCCAACTTTCTGTCCCCCTCCCCAGAGCTCACATCCCTTATCCTTAGTGGCCTTTCCAGGTAGGCTTTGCTTCTAGCCTTACCTTTCAGAATGTTACTCCTACACAGGCATGGTGGCACAACACCAGTAACCCTAGCCTCAGGAGGCTGAGGCAGGAGGGTCACTGTGAGTTGGAGTCCTGCCTGAACCCCATCTCAAAAAACCAAAAACCAAAGAAACCAGAATTCTATGCCCAAAGTTAGATTTCTCAGGCAAGTCACCCCAAATGGTGCCTAAGAACGGAGGGTTAGGGTGCGAGGCCCATTTTCCCAGTGAGCAGTGATGTCTGGACCCATATGGGACCCTCACGTGAGGTATGGTGTCCAGACCCTGCTGTCCTCTCCTTGCCACACAAGCCACCCCAGCAAGGGTGACCACTTCTGGGGGACAGGGGACTCTCCTCTCTGTGGGGGCAGGCTTGCCTGAGGGAGCCCCAAGCAGCTAAGCCCTAAACACAACAGACTCACTCAAGTCTTGTAGTACGTGCCTCTGAGAACTCTGGTGGGGACAGGAGGGACAGGTCGCGATGCCCCACTGCCTGCGCAGGCCTGTGACGGCCACTTCTGTCACTGCAGACTCTGTCCCGGCCATGCTGTGTAAATAATTAACAAAACATCTGCCTGCTTCGGAACATACCGCGCCAACACAGCTCCGGGGCCTCCCGGACTTTTCAATCTGTGCCAAAAATTGGGGGTTTCACTGTCCTGGCCTTGCAGGGAGTGGGGTTTCAAACATTTTTTAGAGACACCACAGAGTACCTGGTGCTTAGATCCTGCTTCTTTCCAAACAGCCACTGTCGCCATTCCATAACTTGGAGAAGTCCTTTAGAGGCAGCTGGAGGGGTCCTTGGCACCCCACCCCCATTCCTGTCAGGGCCTCCTCAGAGGAGGAGAGTTCCTGGCAAAGAGCTGACCTTCCTTGTTTTGCAATCCGTACAGGTCTTAGTAACAAAATCCTCTCCATATCATTTCAGGGAACCATTGCTCAGCACTGAAGAGGCCCTCATCACTTTCTTAGTCCTTCTCCACAACTGCCAGTGGTCAAAAAATTGTCCATTTTCTAGACAGGGAACCTGAGGCTAGACAGAGTGACTGACTTACTCATGAGTGGCAGGCCTGGGGAAAGAGACTCAAATCTCACCCCATTGGTGCTGAGGCTCAAGTTCTTAATGTGCTATAAGGTGCTCCCCAGCCTGGGGGCCTCAGTTTCCCACCTATAAAATAGGTAACTGGGATAGTTGGCAAGTCTAAATGCCCACATTAGCTAAGTGCCAATGTTCTGTTTTTGGTTTTTTTTTTTTTTTGAGACAGCCTCACTATACAGCCCAGCCTGGCCTTGAACTCACATTGATCTTCCTGCCTTTTCCCACCTCAACCAGTGCTGGGATCACAGGCATGCACTTCCACACCCAGCCTATGCCAGTGGTCTTCTCCATCCCCCACTTTCCTGCTCTGGATTGTGCACCCACACAATTCCTCATGGCAGCTCGGACAGATCAGAACTGAAGGTCACTGGTACAGTAACTGCCTTGCTTTGCAGGCATCTTTCCATAAACGCCACTTGCAAAGGATCTGAGCACAAGGAATGGAGTGGGCAGGCGCTGGCAAAGGGGCCATGAACAAATTCCGCTCGAGCCACCTCTGAGGGCCTAACGGAGGAACCTCAGCAACCTGATACAATCAAGGGACAGGGTGGGGGCAGGCCCTTCAACGGGTCTCTGTCTACCAGGGCCAGGCTGGTTTTGAAGTGTGAGGGTTAAAGAGTTTGGGGAAAAGCAGGCTGCAGGCAGCTTCCCTCCCCTCCCCCGTCAGAATTCCTTCACACTCTATGGAATTCCTACACAAAGCCCCTTTTTTCCTTTCTATGAGGTCACCATCACGCAGATGTCTTAAGAGAAGGAAAGAACAGCTCCATGTAAATCAAGGCTGCTGGAACTGAATGCATTTCAGACCCTGGCAGCCCCACCTTCAATTCCGACATCCCCTAGGCCCTGCTTGTGCGCAGCTCCAGCAACTGTGGTCCAGGCTGTGATCCTGCCGGGTAGAAGACCAGTGCCTCTGCCACCGAACCACACAAGAAGTCTGTGGAAAAATCCAGAATTGGAGACGACAGGGGCGCCTGTGTATGCGGCTCTGATTTCACATACGCAAGTCCCACTAAGAGGAACAATATCAAAAGGCTAGATCACACTTTCAATGCCAATTCCCAGCGTTAATGTCACAGGAAATGACATGTGCCCCAGTGCTGTCTCTGGTCATGGGATCGGAGAAGGCCATTGGTGTAATACCAGTTTGGCCAAAGGACAGACAGGACTGGGTGACGCTGCTGGCCTGTTTTTTGTTTTTGTTTGCTTTGAACCAATATTTTCCTTAAAAGCTACCTTGCCATTACCCAGAAGTCAGAAATAAGGAGTCACCGAGGCCTGTCATAGTCACTATACCTGGCTGTCCCTTGCCTGCTCACTTCAGAGCCCTCTATGGACAGGACTATCCCTCAGGTCACGGCACCCCAGAGCTCTGAGTCCCCAAGGGATGGCCTGGGAAACTTCCACAGCCTGTGTACTTTGCTTCCTAACAATGAAGTCAGCAAAAAAGAAAAAAAGATGAAAATGTAGCAGGGAGGACTATTTTTACCTCCCCAAATCACAGGCCAGACGGGAGAGAAATCCATCAATGCCAGAAATGTGGCTGAGCCTTTGTGCAAAATCTATTATTTCACACCTTAACGCATCTCAAAGCAATTTGCAAATATTCATCAATATGCAGAGAAGACATGGAGGGCAGAGGAGAACCTCTCCCCTTCAACACCAAAGAGCACTTGGTAGGGGCATCACTGAGCCCAGGCCGTGCTAGTCCTTCTCTCTGAAGTATCAGCTCAGGGATGGGACCTCAGAAGCTGAGTTTGAAATGGAAATGAACTAAAGCCAAGGCCCAGGACTGAACCGACAAGGGGCAAGCCTTTACGGAACCAATTGTGTTGTCAGGTACATGGAACAGAATGTGGCCCTGGGTAAGGACTTTGCCATCCCCAGGGGTCAGAACACTGAGCTCTTCCTGGGTCAGCATCCAGCTTCATCCCACACAAGCTTGTGGGTGCCAACCTGTGTCTAATCGTGGGTCATTCACCAGAGTCCCCCTCCCCCTCTCATGTTTGGTCCAACTCGGGAAGAGGAAGGAAATATTATTCTCTTTTTGACAATTGTTTTGACACTTCCCTTATGAAACATGGCACTTGGAAAAGAAAAAAATAATGTGAATGGCAGCCCCATCTCTCTGGTAGCTCTGGCCCTGGACACTGGCCATGTGCACCAGAGATTAGAAGAGTGGGCAAAGAAGCCTACAATGCCTTGGGTAGACCAAGCCAGAACGCTGGCGCCCCACGGGCCTGCACATACCTGGCTTTGTAGCACACCAGAGAAGATCACAAGCCAGAGGACAAGCACTTCAGTCCCAGAGTTGCCGATGTGGGTTAGAATCCTGACTTTGCCACTTCCCAGTTTATGGCTCTACCCACATCAATCTGGCAAGCTTCCGAGTTCAGTAGGAAGGCTATAGGCTCTACTCAGACAAAGCTGAATTCAAATCCAGAGGCTAGTGGATGGCACCTGACCTTTGACACCTCATGGAATCTCTCACTTTCCTCATCTGTAAACCAGGCAGCATTAGTTCCTATCTCACAGTGTTGGTGAACAGACGGAGTGAGATAAATCACTTCAAGCCACGAACACCACGCTCGTAGGACATATCCTCAATAAGTGAGGGCCCACTGATCATAGCGTCACTCTGACTAAATTATGTAAATCAGTTCATCTCCACGAGGCTCAGTTGTTTCATCTGTAAAACGGAGAGACTACTCCCTAGCTCATGGTAAGAACTGAATGAATGCGTGTGAAAGCCTTCAGCACCCCAACTGTGCACTTTAGAAGCCAAATATCAGGTTCAAATATAAATGGGAAGGGTTGCAGAGTCACACAGGTGGCCCAGGGCTCTGCCACCATTCCCCTCTCAACTCTGTCAGGGCACCACCAGCTTGACTTCTCCGTGCTCTGGTTTCGTTGTACTTAAAACCAAAAGCCATTTTCTGCAGCAAAAACTCCAGGGAAGAGTGAGACTCCCAAAAGAGTTACCAACATGAAGGAGGTACCCGACAAATGTCTCCTCCTCCTTTCAATCCCACCTGAAACACCCCCTGGCAGGGCCAGGAGCTGCATTTCCAGAAAGCTGAACAGCTTTTACCTTCAGACCAACCTGGACACTGAATAAGTTTTGAAACTTGATTTTCATGGAAACAGAAACTACTTTTTAGTTATTTCTGAAGCAGATGGGACAGCAGAGGCTGACAAACCACAGGGACCATTTTAAATCCTGGGCCTTTTCTTCTGGGAAGTTAGGCAAGAACCTTCCCAAATGTTTGCTGTGGGGCTCTCTGCCAGGGAGTGACTCATTCCAGGCTCCCCACAGGCATATTTTATTTGGGGGTGGGGGATCCTGGAGGGTCTGGCCTTCGTGGGGGAGGAGAAGGCAGCATTTCCAGCAAACCCAGAAGGTGTTGGGGTTTTTTTTTTGGGGGGGGGGGCGGCATAAAGAAAAAGAATTTTCCTTCCAGGTTTTGTTTGCTAAAAGGCAGCATCCAAAGTTCAAGCTTAAGTCCCCACATTGGGAGCAGGCGCCTCCAAACAGGCTCTGCCCCCTTTCAATGAAATTCTTCTTCCATTAGCGATATGGTTTTTAAATGTGCCTTGAAAGTTTCCCTGCACGCACAAGAAACTCCTATGAGGAGACGACATTTTCCCTCAGAAAGGCAAGCTTGCTTTTGAACATGCAAAAGAGAGAGAGGGGTGCACTCAGATTTCTGAAGTTTGTTTTACAGCAACTGAGGACTTCTAACTGCAAAGATTATTAACATTTATAAAGCACACTTGTGTACACACACACACACACACACACACACACACACACACAAACCTGTCAGTCAAAACCGTAAGGGCAGCTCTTGAAAGACATGTCCCCAGCTTGCTATGACCAATGTGTTACTGCTTTGGGTGGGTGGGGGGAACCTCACATTTGGAGCTCAGGCACAAAATAAATCAGACCAAATGAACCACCTAGCAGTACAGACAGAGGAAAAACCCCGACAGAGAGACAAGCATCTGAGGGTCACTGTTTTCTGGGACAACCCCCCACACACCTGGGGACCTTCTCAAAATCTGACCTGGCTGTGAGCCAGAAACAAAGCCAGGTACTCCAGAGGGCATTTAGGAAAAATGAACAGAAGTCTTCTGGGGCCCCATGAGGTGCCCCCCTCTGTCCTACATCCCCCAGCCTATGTGGCCTTGGAGGGTCCCTGCCAAGGCCTGGCTCTCACGTTTGCCCGGGTACCAGGCCCAGCCCGGATCTGGGAGTCACCAAATCAGGATGTGTACCCACTCTGAGCCCTCCTCAGCCCTGCTGTTCTTCATGGGTTCCCTGGCATCAAGGCAGGCAGCAGGGTATATCACACCCATTCGGCCTGGTGGGGACAAAGTGGGCGTTTGGTGTGGGGCTCGGCCTGCACCATAAACATTGTCTCATTCCTGAATACAAACAACACACTCGCAAACCCATATGCACACTTTTGCACTCGCAGACTCACATATCTGCACGCAGTCACTTAGGCACACTCAAACACGTGGGCGCGCCGCCTCCCGGAGGTCCACGCTCCGTCAGGCTCTAAGCGCGCACCGTGGCCCACAGTAAACACGCGGCGAGACGCTAAGCTCGGGCCAGGCCGGTGTCCCGGGAGACACTACCAGCCCCTCCGCCACGACACGCAGCACAGAGACACGCTCCCACGCGCGCCGCCGCACGCGCCCCGCTCCCACCAGCGCCCCAGCCGTGCGCGCTTCCGCGCGGCCCCGTGGCAATCCCGCGCCCACGAGCCCACACGCGGCCCGGCCGTGCGCAGACGGCCCTGCGGCCCCCTCCCAGGCTCGCGCGGCCCCGGCCCCGGCCACTCACCGGCGGGCAGCGGAGTCGGCGGAGGGGGGAGCACCGGGCGCGGACAGCAGGCGCCGGCCCAGCGGCGGGTCCCTCACGAGTTGGCGACGCTACGCCGCTGGGTTCCTCCGCGCCGCCGCCTGCGCGCGCCCGCGCCCGCCCCGCCCCTCCCAGCCACGGGGCCGCGCCGCCCCCTGCGCTCGTGCGCGCGGCCGCCACGCAGGCTGGGGGGGCGCCTGGCTGAGAGCTCCCACCGGGGCTCTTCTGCGGCGCCACGCTTGTGGGACACTCGGCAATCGACTCAGCCAGGGTCCCCCGCCCCCATTTCACTGTGGGGAGACTGAGGCCAGCAACCCGCCCCTCCCTCGGCTCCAGACACTTGGGGTGAGATCTGCCGTCAAGCCCTAGACCTCTCCAACGAGTTTTTGGGGTCCCTGTCAGCTAACATTGCTCCTGTCAGAGCCTGGATGCGACTGAAAGTGGAAGAGCTTCGTGTGCCCTGGCTGAGGGCAGGCACTGAAGGAGGCTGTAAGGGTGGCCGCATGAGGAGAAGGCCTTGTTCCCTGCCCTCAGAGCGGCCCCCCGCTTAGGGCATGCACCCCGCATGTGTGTGTGTGCGCGCACGAACACGCACACACACACACACACACACACGCACACGCACACGCGCGCACACACACAGATGCCTATGGGCCCATGGGCCAACAGGCTGCCCGAGTCAGTGTGGCACTTCTGGAAGAAAAAAGCTCTGCGGATGAGAGCTCCGGTCCTCTGCTACACTTCCTAAAGAGCCCCCACTGGCCAGAGCGCATGCTCCGCCTGGGACAGTTCCTCTTTCCACTCTTGCTGCCTCTGCCACGCAGTCTTCCTGCCAGCCGCCCAGGGTGGTCACTGTTGAATGTGCCCCCATTGGCTGTGACCCTAACAACGACAGCGGCAGCCAGTGTACCAGACTCGCGGCTGTGCACTTCGCTTACCTTGCGCTCATTCCCACAGCACTCTGAAGAAGGCAGTATGCTACCCCTGCCCATTTCACAGATGGGGTTAATGAGGCTTAGAAATGAAAATTAGGAAAGCTCTTGCTTAGTTACCGAGGGGTGGGTGGTTGAGCTGGTAGAGGGACCGCAGACCATCTACTTCTGGCACCTGCTCGCCATGCAGCCCAGCCTGGTGAACAGCACGGCTCTGAGCTGCTGGTTGAAGAGAGGGCAGCCTGAGTTCTGTGTTTGTTGATGAAAATGTGAATGTTCAGACCAATGGGAGAAAGGAATCATTCCGCAAACTGTTCAGTCCTTCAGCTGAGAATCTGTTTATAGCCTCATGTAATAGACATCACAATATTAGCCAGAAAAGTTAAATATAAGAAATGCTGCATGACAAGCATGTTGGCATATGCCTGTAATCTCAGCTACTCAGCAGGCTGAGACAGGAAGATCACAGGTTTAAAGCCAGCCTGAGGTTGGGCGTGATGGCACACACTGTCGGAGTTCCTTTCTGGTTCTCGCCTCGGCCCAAGAAATCTAAACTTAACAATCCTAAAAATTCCTTATTGGAATTCTACCAGGTTAATTCCAATCTACCACTCCCAGCCTAACCCACGGTGATAACAAAGACACTAAAACATTTATACAATTAATGGGGAGCCAAGGGGCCCTAGGTCCAACCGTGAAAGTGGTTTCTGGAACAAAGAGGGCGACTCAGGGCTGCACTCGAGTTTGATTCATTGGAGAAGAGAGAGTGGCTTGCGAAAGGGAATTTTGGGAAGAAGGTGAGCACTGAAGGGAATTGTGGGAAGACGGTGAGCTCTGAAGGGAATTTTGGGAAGAAGGTGAGCTCCGAAGGGAGTTGTGGGAAGAAGGTGAGCTGTGAGCTGGGCTAGGTAGGAGGCCGCATTCACCTCCGCCATATTTATAGATTTACAAAGGAAGTAATTTGCATTATGCTATTGAGATAGCATCTAATATTTTGGGGGTCTGGTGCTTCAGCTCTGATGTGTAATCTTTCAAGCCTCAGGAAGTCATAGCCCCTATGTCGAGGCTTGATCCCAGCTGACAGCGTGGAGCATTGGCTCTTCATCCTGTTATCAGGGAAACACGCGTGCCATCTTCAAAAATTACCGCCAGTGCCTTGGCTAGACCATTATACACTGCTTAAGGCCAAATGAAAGGATGACAAGTGCTAGCCAGCTCTGTACATTTCAATACGAGGGAATAGGGTCACGCTCAGTCAAAATGGAGACAGTCGCTCTTTCAAGGAGAGCTGCTCCGGCGGTCCTCCACAACACACCTGTAATCCCAGGACTTTGGGAAGCTGAGACAGGAGGGTCATTGTGAGTTTGAAACCAACCTGGGCTACAAAGGGAGCTCAAGGCTAGCCTAAGCTGCATAGCTAGACCCTGTCTCAAAAAGACAAAAAAAAAAAAAAAAAAAAAAGCTAGGGTGGAGAACTTACCGAGAACCTGTTTCAAAATTTAAAAATAAATAATAGAAGGCTGGAATGCAGCTTATCATTTTGTGGGTTTAATCCTCAGTACTGTGAACAACTAGATATATATTGCAACCCACAACAGAAAGAAACAGAAGCTTTATGGCAGTGTTACTAGCCATGTAGTAACTCGGCCATGTTTGTATCATAAAGAGGTCAGCATCAGGCACCAGGGCAGGCCCTGGGACAGTTATGAACAAAATCCAGCCCTGGCTCTCTGTGGGTCTCAACTAGGGGAAGGTAGGTTAGGAGAAAGGCACTGACAGTATCCAGCATTTGGAGGAAGATCTGTTCAGCAGAGAAAACTGGGCAGGCAGGGCATGGAGGTCCAGGATTCAGGGTGTTTTGTGTGGTATATGGTGTGTGTGTGTGTGTGTGTGTGTGTGTGTGTGTGTGTGTTCAGACAAAGTCTGTAGTTCAGGCTGGCCTTGAGTTTACTTTGTAGCCTTGGCTAGTCTCAAACATGCAGCAATTCTCCTACCTCTGCCTCCCAAGTGCTGGGATACAGGCGTGCGCCCTGGCATCCAGCCAAGGATGCATTTTCCTAGAGGGCACTTGCAAAAGACCTGTCTAAGTATAGCATGTTGAGCTGAGCTCTATAGGAGGGATGGGGAGCAGCTAGAGGCTCCCCTTAGAAACTCTGGAGGCAGCCAGGTCACTAGAGGGAGGATGGGGACTCCCTGTGCCCACAGGGGACACTACTGTTTGCAAAGGCTTCCCTGCCCTGCAAGCCCTCTAACAAGCTCTCCCCATGTCTTGCTTTTCCAGGGAGGAATCTGAGACTCAGAGAGGTCAAGCAACATGGGCCAGGTGGCACCACCAGTGACAGCAGCGGAAGCATGTCTGCTGCAGGACAGCTGATGCCTGGGGCTGAGTGTTGTCTGGGACAGCAAGGCCCTGACTCCCCACCCCGTGCCTGAACAGTATGACTCAGGAATGGCTGGAGCTGGAAGGTCACCGCTGAGGGACAACTGCTTTCCTGGTCTTCCTCCTTCTCACCCCTCACTTCCTTCTTGCTGGGTGGGCCTTTGCAGATGGTCTCAGCCCCTAGTGACATGTTGGGCACAGAGACCCTCAAGTTCCCTGCCATCCCCTCATGGGCCAGGACAAGGGGTGGAGGGAAAAGATGCAGAGCACCTGAGTCCCACTCAACTTTTATTTTTAACTCCAAGGAGTTTTTAGTGAGTCCTAAATGAGTCAGCACCAAGAGGTGCTTGGCAAAGTGACTCCCAGAATTAGAATCACGGGTTTCCTGTGCAGGGCAGCGTCTGACATTTGCCTCCTACAGGGGCAGTTATCATTCTGATCTGGAAGAAAGGTTCTCTCTGCTCACCCCGAGAGTTTCAGGATTAGGCTTGTGTTGTTTCATTATTTCTCTGCACAAGGGGAAGAAAAACTCAGGCTTGACATGCACCTTCCTTATCCCTGGGTCTGTGGAAGGCATTTATGTTTAGCAGTACTTCGTGTGTGTGTGTGTGTGTGTGTGTGTGTGTGTGTGTGTGATCGTTTCTGGGCTGAATGAAGATGAAGAAACTGAGGCTCAGAAGCCAGGCTTCATGGCACACACCTGTAATCTCAGCACTCAGGAGGCTGAGACAGAAGGATTTCAGTAAATTCAAGGGCTTCCTGGGCCACACAGTTAGTTCAAAGACAGCCTGAACTAAGTAGCAAGACCTTGTCTCAAAAAAAAGTAAAGAAAATAAGGCTCAAAGAAGGAAAGTGGTGCGGCCCAGGATTTGCACAGGGTTTACCCAAAGCCTATCCAGCACCATTAGTAAGTAGGGCAGGGAGCTGTAGAGGGGAAGGAGGCATGTTGAGTGAGAATTAGAAATATCTAAATGTCTCCTAGCACTCTCATCTTATGACCGACTTTTTTTCTTTTTAAACAGGGTCTCACTGTATTTTCAAGACTGGCCTTGAACTCCTAGGTTCCAGCAATCCTCCTCCTTGGCCTCCTGGGCAGCTGGGACACAGGTACAGGCCACCTTGCTCAACTTTGATAACAGACTTTTGGGTGGGACAGAGCTCACCATCTGGGTGTGACTGTTCACCGTAGCCCCCTTCCTCCAGAAGTGCTTGGCTTGGCTTTGAGGCCATCCTGGTTGTGTGCAAAGGCCACTGTTGTGGGGGTTCATTGTTTACATGGTGCCTAGTACAAAACGGGGGCCCTTGGGGAGCCAACTTCGATTTGCTACCTGCCTGCTTTCTGCCACTCCCTATGCATCACTAGCCAGGGCCAAACTGGTGAAATCGAGTTGAGTCTCCACGGGCCCTGTCTGCCTTGGCCTTCTAGGATTGCATGTGGCCTGGTGCACCCTGGGAAATTTCTTAACATCACTCCACCCCACGCACCACTGTATGGTTCACTTTTCTAAATAGTAAGCCTGTTGTGAGCTGCTTTAAGGTTTAAAATGTTTAGTTTTTGAATAGATAATACTTGGCCAAAATTCAAAACTGGACAGCAGGGAAAGATACAGGGTTAAAAAATGCATTCCCATCCCTGCCCCTTGATCCAAGGGAATCAGTGATGCCAAATAGGCTTTGTTCTCAGTGTGATTTGTGCAAGTGTGAATGGATGGATGGGTGGATGGGTGGGTGAATGGATGGATGGATAGATGGATGGATGGGTGGATGGGTGAGTTTGTGAGTGGGTGGATGGGTAGATGGATGGATGGATAGATGGATGGATGAGTGGATGAATAGATGGATGGGTGGGTGAATGAGTGAATGGGTAGATGGGTGGGTGGATGGATGGATGGATGGGTGGATGGGTGGATGGGTGGATGGGTGGATGAGTGAGTTTGTGGGTGGGTGGATGGGTAGATGGATGGATGGATAGATGGATGGATGAGTGGATGAGTGAATAGGTGGATGGGTGGGCAGATGGATGGGTGGATGGATAGGTGGATGGATGGATGAATAGATGGATGGGTGGGTGAATGAGTGAATGGGTAGATGGGTGGGTGGATGGATGGATGGATAGATGGATGGCTGGGTAGATGGGTGGAATACCTGTGAGTCTTTGTTTCTCACTTTTTAATATCAATGTTTGCATACAACCTATACTATTGAATACCTTGTGGGTTTTTTTATCCCTTGGAGACTATTTTCTTTCGATCCATAAAGAGTTATGTCCTTTTTATGAGAGTGTAGCATTTCCAAATATGTGTATTTAATCTACACAGAACAAGTTCCTGCTCTGTGTATTCCTCTATGCTCTGTGGGTGGTGGCAGGAGCTCCAGCTGTGGCCCTGCCCTGAAGGGCTTATGGTCTTATTAGGGGATAAGAAAAGCAAGACTGGGAGGGCTGTGAGAAGGAAGAGGCTGAAAGGAACGGGCAGCATTAAGGGCGGGGATGGACTCTACCCCCTTGGGGAGCATTCCTGAGCCTAAGACTTGGGGATGGAAGAACGCTTTCTAGTAACCCTCACACCCTCAGAACCTCAGAACCCTGGAACAGAAAGAGGAGGCAAGAAGGCCCTCAGGGAATGGCAGCTGGAACTTGGGAAAGACAAGCAGCCAGCAAGAGGCAGAAATTGGGGTGATACCCCCCAGCCATAAACCTATACTTCTCTGTGCTTCTCCTTCTCTGGTTGAGCTCACAGATTCCACATAGTGAACATAAGAACTGCACCTTTCTAGAACACTCCTTGAGGGACCAGGAAAATAGCTCAAGGGCACAAGTGCCTGCCTGGCAAGTGCAAGATCCTGAGTTCGATCCCCGGTTCCAAGAAAAAAAAAAAAAAGACCACTCTTTGAGTCTCAATCACCATTTCAGTGCACTTTGGGGGTGGGGCTGGCCCTGCACATTGAGGATCAAGCTCCAGTCCCTATGTTTGCCTAAGCAGGTGCTTTAGTACACTGGCTGGCCTGAGTGATCTTTTCAACTTCACTTTGTTTGAGTGACTGTCACCTGCTTCACAGATAAGGAAACCAAGAACCAGAGCCTTTGTAATGTTAGACGAACAGGCACAGACATGGAGAAGATGGGGAAGCTGCAGATTCATCTTGACCTTAAAGGACTTCCCTCTTTCCTTCCTACCTTCCTACCTTCCTTTCTTCCTCCTTCCTTTCATTGAGACAGAGTCTCTCACTATGTAGTCCAGGCTGACCTTGAGCTCACTGTGTATGTTTGAGTCCGGCGTCGAACTCACAGTGATCCTCCTGCCTCATCCTCCTGAGTGATAGAATTAGAGGAGTGCACAATATACCTGCCTTACTTCAGGCTTGAGAAAGGGATTATAGGGGTCTGGCCACTGCCAATCCAAACCCCCTCCATGCCTGGTATGGGAGCCACAAGGACCTGGCCCTCACCAGGAAAGGCTGTCCTTTTCTCCTTTATAGGGAGGTCATCAGGACTAGGTCCTCATGGGCTGTTTCAGGCGATTCCCCTGAAGCAGGATGGAATCTTGCCCCTGGGAAAGAAGTGCGTGAGTGCTGCTGGTGCAGAGCTACAGGCCCGGCTCCAGCAGGCAGTGGCTTGGGCAGACCCGGTTGCCACCTCACTGTCTGCCTGAGCCCTGGCACCAAAACCCACCACCTAAGCTCTGCCATCAGCCTGCCAGAACCAGGCCAGGCCCGGCACTGGAGCCCATTGGATCAGGGTTCAGAGCGCAGTTGTGACACTCACTAGCAGGTGGCCTTGGGTGGGCATTTCACCTGGAAGAGCCTCGGTCCCCTCCTCAGGAGGTGGGGGTGAGAACATCCTTCTCACCAGCTGCTGATTCAGACATGCAGGGTCTCTTTCCTCAACTGTCACCCTAAAACAAAAGACAATGACAAGAAAAAAGGCTACCAAATTTGTGTGCCTACCACAGGAGCCTTCAGACCCAGGGTGAGCTCTCCACTTTGATGCTTTGGTTTCGTGAGGCACCAGTGATGGTATAGAAACTGGGCAGAAAACGGTGACCTCACAGTGACAGAGAGGGAGACTCCAGCAAAGCCTACCTGTTCAGGTTCCTCCTCCTAAATGTGCTGCAGAATTCCTTCTGGTTTTTGTTTGTTTTGAGACAAGCTATACGGTTCTACTCCATAATTCAGGCTGGCCTTGAACTTACTGAGTAGGCCAGGCTGATGCCAAACTCCTTGTTTCTCCTGCCTTGGCCTCCTGAGTGCTGGGATCCTAGGCGTGTGCTAAGCCCAGCGTGGACCCTTTTGAAATGGTGATCAGTCCGTCTCCTATCAGATAAGGTGAGGGGGAGAATTTCTTCCTGGCTCTCTCCACAACAGAAGGCCCAGGGAAGGGTGATACAGTAGTGGTGAATCTTTGTCTGGTTTGAGGAGGGCGTGTGGTTCCTCTGACTCATTGAGGAAGCAGAATCCTTGTCCCTATGGGCTGCCTTGGGGGAGAAAGGAGGGTGGGAAACTGGAGGGCAGGAGGAGATCAGAGAGGAAACTCTTCCAAGGCGTTCACATCGGCTTTTAATGGTGTTGGGGTCTTGCAGTGGTCAGAATGGAATGGAACCCAGGGCGGCACGCCTGCCAGGCAAGTGGTCTCTGCCGAAGAGCCCCATCCCCAGCTGTTGGGCTGCTGAAGCTGAAAATATTCCAACCTTACCAAGTCTCAGCCTTACAGCTTACGTTTCCCATTGTCTCATCTAATTGTCCCCATGTGGTGAGTGTCAGTGTTACTTCCCTCTGTGGGTAGCCACAGAGTTCCATATTTGCCTCAGTTTCCCCATCTGGATTAAAAAATGCTCTGGGAGATAAAGTTATTTGCCTCAGGTCACATAGTGGGGACAAAGTATAGTTATAATTCACTGTGAATCTACAGACACATTCAGCTGGAGACCTAATGATACCACATGCTACTGGAAAGTTCCATCCTCTGGGCCTGCATTTAAAAAAAGAATCCACTTGTAAGATTTGCCTATTTCAGGCCAGTGAGACAGCTCAGTGCACTAAGCACCTGCTTTTTTCTTTTTCTTTTTTGTCTTTTTGGGACAGAGTCTCACTATGCAGTTCAGGCTGGCCTTGAACTCACTTTAGTACCCCAGGCTGGTCTCGAACTCACATTGATCCTCCAGCCTCAGCCTCCCAAGTACTGGGATTACAGGCATACACCACCGTGCCCAGCGATAGTACCTGCTTTGGCAAGTGCAGGCACCAGGGTGTGATCCCTGGTCCTGTACCCTGTGCCAGCCCCACCCCTGGGACACCCTGAGCTGTAGTTCAAGTCTGGGATTGGTGGCACATACCATACCTGTAATCCCAGTGTTGGGGAGGCTGAAGACAGGAGGATCACTATGAGTCTGAGCTGCGTAGTGATACCCTGTACCAAATACATAAATGGAAAAAAAAAAAAATTGCCTATTTCTGGAGTATACGAGAGACTGAAACCCACAGTGGCTATTTAAATTGAAAACTTACTACAGTAAAAGGCATTGCCATTAATCACCCTCAAAATCCTCTTCCTCAATTTGAACCCAGCCCATGTTCTTGCCACTTTCTTTATGAAAGCTGATCAAAAAAGCAGTGAATGCTGTTGCTGGACGCCGTGCAAATGGGAAGGAAGGCTCACAAGAATCTTGCAATGCGTCCTCATCCACCCTATTCCCTGGCTGTGGCCTCGTGTGACTTGTGGCCCTTCCCTCAGGGTCAGAATGCTCCCAGGACGGCTAATTTCCAGTTACCAGCAGCTACCTTGTAATTCCCATGTATTGAACAAGCTACTTTGTGTTGTGTTGTGCTTTTTGCAGTGTCAGAATTGAACTCAAGCCTTGCATAACTGAGCCAAGCTCTATGCTGCTGGGTCATTGCCCCAACCCTTGTTTCGCTGTCATCTTCCACCAGCCAGTGCAAGCCACTTCTGGTCACCACTGGTTGCCTCTGTCTCCTGCCCAGGCTCTCTGAAGAGGTGACTCCTGAATCAGAGCTTCACATTCAATTTTCTTTTTGCTGGGCTCAGAAAACAGCATCCTGAGGCATGATACCTGGAGTACTGAGCACAGTATTTGAAGCCAAAGGGCAGCTCTCAATGAAAGGTCTCAAAGCGGCCTTAGAAATAAACCAAAGCCTTCTCCCCTAAGGCAAACAGGAGATAGTGAACTGTTCCTTAAGGCGAATCCCAGAACCCATTTTCTCCAAAGCCAGATAGAAACTGGAAGGCAGGCCTGCTAACCTCCCCCTGCCTTTCTGACCAGGATCTGGCTGCTTGATCTGATAGCAGGTTCTAAAAGTCTCATTCCTGGAATGGGGGTCCCACCCCATTTCCACAAGGCAGGAATGCACCCAGAGAGGCAGAAAGGAATCTGAACAGACGGGCCTGTTTTCATTAACCTGCAGTCTCTTTGTCCAATCACATTGTTACATGGCTGCTAGCTGCAGGGTGGTGGCGCAAACCTGTAGTCACAGGACTCAGAAGGCTGAGGCAGGCAAATTGCTCCAAGTTTTAGGTCAGCCTGGGCCATAACCAGCTCAAGGCTGGCCTACATTACAAAGCAAATCCCTGCCTCAGAAAACAACATAACAGCAAAACACAACAATAATGAAAAACATTTCTACATAGTTGTTCATGTTTCCTAGAGCCTAAACATTACATAATCACTTTTTAAAAATCTACATTTTTGCTTTTTCTTTGGGTCTTCACTCTGCAGGTTCTTATATTCCATAAAACTATGCCTGACTGAATTGTTCTACTTGTCTCTTGTTAGTGTATCTGTTAGGGATGCTGGCTGTGACCCCCCAGGGGAGGAAGGGGGGCACCCCATTCTACACTGTTAAGGACTGAGCTAAGCACCTGACCTAAATCTTTTAGCAATAGTTCCTCAAAAGCAATGTGGTTCTCACTTCATAAATGGTGAAACTGAGGCTCACAAAAGTGTTGTCTCCTGGCCACAGTTGCCCGGAAAAACAGTGGCAGCGCCAGGACTGACTCTAGACCTGCCTGACAGGACACCATGGAAGCATACCTCATCATAGGTCCACGGGGTCTGGCTTACAAGTTGCATTCTCTTCCTGGGCCTCCGCTTCCCCATCTGTGGAAGAAGGAATTGGGCACATTAATTTATTATATTCCTTTGGGACCTAATGAGCCAAGACTTTTAAGATTTCAAGAGGATAAACTGGGTGAGGTCACAGGTGTCTATAACCTAGCACTCAGAAGGCGAAGGCAGGAGAACCATCATGAGTTCAAAGCCAACTTGAGTTGCTTAGCGAGACTCTGTCTCAGACAAACAAGATTTCAAGAGGGTTAAGGGGAGGGAGTAGCTTTATGTCAATGGGATTCATGATTGCTTAATGGGTGGAATTTCCATCTAAGCAGGGAGGGGTGTCCTGCCAGAGATACGTCCGCTCCGACTGGGGGACAGGGACCTGCAGGCTGTGTGGTGCTACAGTACCCGCCTTCATATGAACCCCGCCCCTTCCAGGTCCAGGCTGTGTGAACTAGAAGCTTCACCCCTCTGGTTGGATTTGGTCCTGCTGTCCATTCTGTTGTCCAGAAGCCTCAAGGGGCACTGAAGGGACACCGGCGTGAGAAACTTTGCACCTGGTAGACAAGGCCTTGCCAACTCTCATGACTGCTTTCTTTTTCCAGGCCCTCTCCCTATGCCGGTTTAGCCAAAGCCAACACTCTTCGGCTGCTGGCCTCAAAGCCCAGACAGAGCAGCTGAAAGGGAGCGGAGGTCTTGAGTTTCTGTTTCCACAAAGCCCAAGTGAAGCCCCTCTCCTCTGCTGCCTGGCCCACATCCTAGGCCCTGAACTGTGGCTGGGTGGCTCAGGTTTCTGAAAGCCGTGTTCCCGGTGGAGACATTAAGAGTGGAGGAATGCAGTGGGCCTTGCAGAGAATGAGTGGGAAGAGTCCCCAACCTGGCCAGCTGCAGCCCAGCCCAGCCCCCACTGGAGAGGAAGGGGAAGGAAATGGAAGGCGGCCAGGCCCTCTGCTCTGGGGGCCTTTCTGTACTCAGAGGCTGGGAATTCCTGCCCAGGGAAGGCTGGGAGCCAGGCGCTTTGGGCTGTTCGAGAGTAAGAAGGAGATGGATGTTCTGGAGGCCCAAAACATCTGTGGGCCAAACTCCCCTGCAAGGGCAGTTCTGGTGAAAATAGAAGGCACTGAAAATTTATTGAGCAGCTACTGTCTTCCCAGCATCGTAAAAGCCGTCTTGCATAACACACCTGCTTGGGCCCTTCTGTTCCAGGACAGAGATCAGTCTCATTCCATCCCAGAAAAAAAGCGGCAGGCACCACCAGCAAGCACAGGATTACACAAATTGATCTCACTGAATGCAGCGCAGCTCTTTTTGAGGTTCTTGGGGGATTCTGGGGAGGGCAATGATCGGGATAGCACAGAAGGCTTCAGACAGCCTGCAGGGCACTGATACCTTTTTCACCAGGCCCCTCCTCATGGTACCTGCTTATCTTCCATCTCAGTTTCTGTATCTCTAAATCCCCTTTTCCCTAGGACGGCCCAGGTTTATGACTGAGTTGTCCCAAAGAGTTCCTCCTTTTGTGCTCAAAGTGTCCCTGGAGAAAAAGAAATGTCATGGTTTCCTCCTCCCTGGCCACTGGTTTCCAGCATCAGCAAAAGCCTGGGCTTTTACTGCCAGTCTCTTGGGCTGGAGTTTTCTCATGGAGTCCATGCAATATAGACCTTCCTAATCTAGTTCCCATGCCATGAGTGAGCACACTGAGGCCATGTTTAGCGCTCAGAGTTCCACATCCAGGGCCTTTGCGAAGCTGGCATTCAAGCCAGCAGTGTTGGTCAGTGTGGGACACTCCTCATCTCCAGGGAGAAATTGGCAGGCTTTCTCGGGCTGGAGGCCTGAGAGGGTTTGTGACTGACTCAAAGTGATATAGAAACTGGACATGGTGGTGCAGCCTGTAATCCTAGCACCCGAACCTGCGGCAAGAGGACTGTAAATTACAGTCCATTCTGGCAATTTAGCAATTTAGTGAGATGGTCTCAAAGTTTAAAAAATTAAACACACACACACACACATACACACACACACACACACACACACACACACACACACACACAGAGCTGTGTGTGTAGCTCAGTGCGAAGGCCCTGGATTTACTCCCCAGTACTACAAAAAAAAGAAAAGAAAAAAAAAAAAAGAAAAGAAATTGCAGTGCATAAGCAACAAGCAGGGTTTGTGCCAACATGGCGTGCTATACTGGGGACCAAACCTGGGTCTTTGTACTTGCCAGGCAGGTGCTTAGACCACCAAACTACCTCCCCAGCCTGGAAATAATTTATTGAAAGGAAGACTTCTTTCTATGAGACACAGAAGGGGGCCTAGAAAAGTAGTCCACCAACCCCACTTCTCAAGGGTACTTTACTGGGCAGTGCCACAAGATAAGGTGGGTTCAAGTCATCTAAGCAGAGTGGCTTAGGTAATACAGATTAAAGGGAGATCAAATTGGGGAGCAAATCACTTAGCAAGAGCACAGGGGATTGGGCTGGCGAGATGGCTCAGTGGTCTAAAGCACCCGCTTAGGCAAGCTTAGGCAACTGCAGAGACCGGGATTCGATCCCCAGCATCATGTGCTGTGCCAGCCCCACCCCCAGGGCACCCACCCAAGGAGGTATACTTATTTAGAATATCAATCACTGCTGTGAGGGCTAGAATCCTTAGGGGAACTGTGTGGTGTAGTCATTTCTC
The DNA here is from genome assembly GCA_004027915.1 of Capromys pilorides. Taxonomy (NCBI): domain Eukaryota; kingdom Metazoa; phylum Chordata; class Mammalia; order Rodentia; family Capromyidae; genus Capromys; species Capromys pilorides. Next base: position 69,128 of record PVKN010000541.1, read on the forward strand.
TTTTCTCCAAGCCTGGCCTTCGGCAAATGCTCCTCCAACCGCAGCTGTCTGCTGCACTGATCTTCCCAGGGCCCAGCCCTGTCCGACTGCCTACAATATTTCTAAATAACTTAGCTATCTATAACACCTCCCCCTACATCTGCATGTCTGCCTCAGTTTCCCTGGATTCTCTGTAGAGTCCCTTGACTGAACCTCTCTTCCCAGACCACCATTGCCAGCCCCTCTGGTCCAGCTCTGCCCTGGGAAATGTCTGGGGCCTTGGAGGTGAGTAGTATCTAGACCCTGGTGCTTCCATGGCGGCCGATGTGCCTATGGGTCAGTGTCACGTCAGAGATGTTCTGACTGTGTCCTTTCCCCTCGTGCCACTCAACAACCTCTCTGCCCTTTCTCCTGCCCTTCCCTCCAGTGCAGCCTCTGCTTCAGCCATATCTAGCTAGGTACTGGTCTCAGAAATGGTGCCTGGGCCACGAGCGGTGGCACGTGCCTGTCATTCCATCACTTGGGAGGCTGAAGCAGCAGGAAGCTTGTGAGTTCGAGATCAGCTTGGGCTACAAGCGAGCTCAAGGCCAGCCTGAACTGCATAGTGAGATCCTCTCTCAAAAAGACATAACTAAATTTTTAAAAAATGAAAAAAAGAAACAAAAATAAATGGTGCCTGAGCCTATAATCCTAGCACTCAGGAAACTGAGGCAGGGGAAACACTGCAATTTTGAGACCAGGCTGAACTGCACAGTGGGATGCTGCGCCCAGATGAGAAGGCCCCATAAGCAAAGCCTCTCTGACTTTCTTCTGCCTTCCTGTCCTTCATCCATCTTCTTCTCCAGGAAAACTAGAGGAACTAGAATTCCTCTTTCCCAAGGCAGGTCCTAGCAACCAGACCTCTTGCTCTCCAAAGCCAGCCATAAACCTATAAAGATATCGCTGCCACCCTGCCTTTCTGTGTAAGAGCTGGTCCTGAGGAGTTCTCCCACTCACGCTGTATGATTGTGGGCCCTGAGACCCCTGTTCCAGAAAGGACTGTACCCCGTGCCAGGGGAGGAAACCTTAGCTTGGAGGGACTAAAAGCAAGCAAGCAGGCAGCCATTGCTGGGTTCTGCACCTGCTCTGTCTCCATAAACTCGTACCCTTTCTGTCCAGTCGCATTTCTGTACCGCTGTCCTTGTATCACTGAACCTAAGCGTGAGAATGGATCATCCACCAGGATGCTTCAGGGCCGCACTCTGCGAAGGCTCCTGTGCCGTGTAAACTGCAGTCAAATATGAGTGCTCTGCTTCTCTCCTTAACCTGCCTTTTGCTCTAGGGCTGTGTGTTGGGAACATTTAGGATCCTCAGGAAAGGGATTCATCTGGGTCATCAGGCTTTAATAGAAGCTGCTCACCTCCAGGAGAGCCTTTCTCCCCACCTGTGAGAATTGCTATTTATCCATCGGGACTCAAATCAAATGCCGCTTGCCTAGGGCAGTAATAATTAGCTGGTAGACATCAGAGCTCCTATGGACTGTTTGTAGCACGTGGCTTTTCTGACTGGTCAGAGACTACACTTCCCACTGCTAAGTGTTCCGTGGCCGAAGGCAGGGCTGTTTTCCATCTCTTGACGCTGAGCTGAGCTCCTGGTCACTTCAGTCTGTTTCCCTAGACCATGAATTCAGAGGGGCACGGACCATGCCTGGCTCAGCCAGTGCCCAGGTAAGAGTGAGTGCTTAGCACAGGTTCAGCTCCTTGGAAGGGAGCTTCTGGGAACTGCAGGAGTCCTGGGCAAGCTTTTACCAGCTCCTTATTCCTGTGGGAAGTGTTTCCCTCCTGTTACCTGGTCATGTGGTCTCGTATCAGCTCTCCCTTTCCTCTGGTCAGCATCGGTCCCATTTTATTTATTCATTTTTTATGAGGTAACATCTTGCTATGTAGTTCAGACTGGCCCTGAATGTATGAGGTAGCCCGGGCTGGCTGCAAACTCAATGACTCTTCTGCCTCAGCTTCCCAAGTGCTGTGATCACAGGCTTACAGCACTATGTCCAGCTTGGTCCTATTTTATTTTTATATTTTTATTTTGAGTCAGCTTTCCCTATTTTTATTTCATTACAAAACGAAGTCCTACAACTACGTAATCTCAGGGGGATTTACTTATTTATTTATTTATTTTTTAAATTACTTTAATAAGAAATTACAATGTGACAGTTTCAAAATACGTCAGTAATACATTCACAATAATTGATACAATGCATACTGTTGTCTTTGTTGTAGTTATACAGGGCATAGGGTATAGACATGATAAATTTTCTAATGGTTATTGGTACAATAGATTTCTTCTCTTTGATCTAAGAGAAGGCAGTTATATGCGTAGTCAAATGTTCCATAATTGCAGTGTGTTACTGGCAAGACTGGCAATGTTGGAGCTGTTGACTTGAGCCTTTTATAGCTCAGCATACTAAACTACCCTTACGTTTTATTTTTTATTTTTATTTTTTGCAGAACCGGGGCTTGTACTCAGTATCTTGCACTTGCCAGGCAGGCACTTGTGCACGGAGCTATCTCTCCAGCCCCTACCCTTACGTTTTATGCATCATATTTAAGCTTTTCTGCTGGGTGGTTAAGGGCAAGTTAAAGCAAGACCTGTATAACAAAACATGTATTTGTTGTATCTCTCAAGGTTAGTCAAATACCCTCAGGATTTACTTTGGAACCATGTGCAGTGCTTTATAGAACTGTTGTCAGTGTCAGCCATCTGGATGAGTCACGGCCATTACTTGAAGCTTGGTCCTATTTTAGAAATGGAGATATCGAAGTGCAGAACATGAGGGAAATCAGCTGAGGTCATATAGCAAGTCAGCCACAGGTCTTAATCTGAAGTCCCTGCTCTTTTTGTCCATCTCTTTCCACTGCAGACAGTTTGACCAAGGGCGGGTAGTCTGGGCTCAGGGGCCTTGGCCAGGCCTACAGACCTTACTTAGGACAGCAGGGCTTGGAGAAGAGGTCCACAGGCCTGCCCTGCCCGCCTGCAAGTGCCTGGGTCATGGAGGCCCCCAGGACAGGCAGCCCCCTTGCCGAGACCCCTCCTCAGGCCTCCAAGTTCCTCCTGGCCTTTGGCTGCCCTTGCTGTAAATACCAGACAGAATATCAGGAAACCGTTCTGCAAAAGACGTGGGACTTTCCAGGATAAACCAAAAAGAGAAGACACAGTATCCCTCCCCTGGGGTCACTTGAGTACGAGAATGTCCCCTCTGACCCAGATGATGCTCCCATGCTCTGCCTCTGCTCCTCTTGGAAGGATTCAAGTGTCTTGGCCATGATATCTGGGTTCAAATACTGGCCTGATAGCTTAACTCTTGAAAAGCTGGCTTACCTTCCTGAGCTTTCCTCTGCAAATGAAAGAATCGTAGTGTTGGGAAGATTCATCAGCAGAAGCACTCAGCTCCTGGCCGTGGGCCTGTACTCCTCCATGAATAGGAAGCAAATTAGTGTCACCCTGGTTTTGGAGAAGATCGTCTGCCCTGCCTTCCCTGATGGCCTCAGTAACCTGAGAGTCATCAGGAAAGGCCCTGAGGTCTCCTTGCCCTGCAAGCCGAAGCGGTACTTCTTCTACTCTGGTAGCAGGGAAAGCCGGCCTGCCCTTTCCCCTGCCCTCCCAGCCCTCTCCAGATTCACAGCCACTTCCTTTAAATCCCCCCCCCCACCCACCCCCCCACCCCATGCATTCAAACTCTACACAACTCTGCTCAC